>JAJNNQ010000483.1:0-43598 GCA_027886175.1 Phylloscopus collybita
GGGATTTTCCCTTTTTTAGGGAACTTCTCCTTTTTGGGGATTTCCCCCACTTTTTTGGGAATCCCCCTTTTTTGGGATCCCCTCATTTTTGGGGATTTCCCCCCTTTTTTGGGATCCCCTCATTTTTGGGATTTCCCCCCTTTTTTGGGATTTTCCCTTTTTTGGGATCCTCTCCTCTTTTTGGGGATTTCCCCTTTTTTGGGATCCTCTCATTTTTTGGGGATTTTCCCCCTTTTTTGGGATTTCCCCTTTTTTGGGGTTCTCTCCTTTTTTGGGGATTTCCCCCCCTTTTTTGGGAATCCCCTTTTTTGGGATCCCCTCATTTTTGGGGGGATTCCCCCCTTTTTTGGGGATTTCCCCTTTTTTGGGGATTTCCCCTTTTTTTGGGATTTCCCCCCTTTTTTGGGATTTCCACTTTTTTGGGATCTCCCCTTTTTTTTGGGATTTCCCCTTTTTTTGGGATCCTCTCCTCTTTTTTGGGGATTTCCCTTTTTTTGGGGTGTCCCCCATTTTGGGATCCCCTCGTTTTTTGGGGGGTTTCCCCCCTTTTTCTGGGATCTCTTCCTTTTTGGGATCTCCCCTTTTTTTTTGGGATTCCCCCCCTTTTTTGGGATTGTCCCTTTTTTAGGGAACCTCTCCTTTTTTGGGGATTTCCCCCACTTTTTTGGGGACCTCTCCCTTTTTTGGGATCCCCTCATTTTTGGGGATTTCCCCCCTTTTTTGGGATTTTCCCCTTTTTTGGGGTTCTCTCCTTTTTTGGGATTTTCCCTTTTTTAGGGATCCTCTCCTTCTTTTGGGATTTTCCCCTTTTTTGGGGATTCCCCATTTTAGGATCCCCTCATTTTTGGGGGGATTCCCCCCATTTTTTGGGATCTCTCCCTTTTTTGGGGATTCCACCCCTTTTTTTGGGATTTTCCCTATTTTAGGGATCCTCTCCTTTTTTGGGGATTTCCCCCACTTTTTTGGGAATCCCCCTTTTTTGGGATCCCCTCATTTTTGGGGGATTCCCCCCCTTTTTTGGGGTCCCCCATTTTGAGATCCCCTCATTTTTTGGGGGGGATTCCCCCCTTTTTTGGGATCCCTCCCTTTTTGGGAATCCCCCTTTTTTAGGATCCTCTCCTTTTTTTGGGATTTCCCCCCTTTTTTGGGAATCCCCCCTTTTTTGGGATCCCTCATTTTTTGGGGGGATTCCCCCCCTTTTTTGGGATCTCCCCTTTTTTTTTGGGATCCCCCCTTTTTTGGGGGGGATTCCCCATTTTAGGATCCCCTCATTTTTGGGGATTTCCCCCTTTTTTGGGATCCCTCCCTTTTTTGGATTTCCCCTTTTTTGGGAATCCCCCTTTTTTTGGGGATCCCCTCATTTTTGGGGGGGATTCCCCCCTTTTTTGGGATTTTCCCTTTTTTGGGGTCCTCTCCTCTTTTTGGGGATTTCCCCTTTTTTGGGGATCTCTCCCTTTTTTGGACCCCCTTTTTTTGGGATCCATATTTTTGGAGATTCCCGCCCTTTTTTTTGGGGCTTCCCCCCTTTTTTGGGATCCCCTCATTTTGGGATTTCTTCCCAATTTGGGATTTCCCTTCCAGTTTTGGGATTTTCCCTCCCAATTTGGGATTTCCCTCTCAGATTTTGGGACTCCCCCCAGATTTTGGGATTTCCCCCAAATTTTGGGATTTCCCTCCCAGATTTTGGCATTTCCCTCCCAGATTTTGGCATTTCTTCCAAAAATTTGGGGATTTCCCTCCCAATATTGGGATTTCCCCCAGTTTGGGGATATTCCTCCCAGATTTTGGGATTTTCCCCAAATTTTGGGATTTCCCTCCGATTTTGGGATTTCCCTCCCAATTTTGGGATTTCCTCCCCAGATTTTGGGATTTTACCTCCCTGGATTTTGGGATTTACCGCCAATTTTGGGATTTCCTCCAAATTTTGGGATTTCCCCCCCAATTTTGGATTTCCTCCCCAGATTTTGGGATTTCCCTCTCAGATTTTGGGAATTTCCCCCCCAGATTTTGTCATTTCCCTCCCAGATTTTGGCATTTCTCCCCAAAAATTTAGGGATTTCCCTCCCAATATTGGGATTTCCCCCAGTTTCAGGATTTCCCCCCCAGATTTTGGGATTTCCCCTCTCTGGATTTTGGGATTTTCCCCAAATTTTGGGACATCCCCCCCGCCCCAAATTTTGGGATTTTCCCCCAAATTTCGGGATTTCCCCCCAAGATTCGGGGTTCCCAGGCTGTTTTGGGGTCCCTGGAGCCGTTTTTGGGGTCCCGGGGGGTGTTTTTGGGACCCCCCTGGCCATTTTTGGGGTCCCCAGAGCCATTTTTGGGGTCCCCAGGTGTATTTTTGGGATCCCACTGATGTTTTTGGGTCCCCGAGTGTATTTTTGGTATCCCCGGAGCCGTTTTTTGGGGTCCCTGGAGCCGTTTTTGGGGTCCCCGGGGGTGTTTTTGGTGTCCCCGGAGCCGTTTTTGGGGTCCCTGGGGCCGTTTCTGGGGTTTCCGGAGCCGTTTTTGGGATCCCAGGGGGGGTGTTTTTGGGACCCCCCCCTGGCCATTTTTGGGGTCCACCGGGGTGTTTTTGGGGTCCCACTGATGTTTTTGGGGTCCCAAGAGCCATTTCTGGGGTCCCCGGGGGTGTTTTTGGGGTCCCTGGAGCCGTTTTTGGGGTCCCCTGGCCATTTTTGGTGTTCCCTGGTATTTTTGGGTCCCCAGAGCTGTTTTTTGGGGTCCCCCTGGCCATTTTTGGGGTCCCCAGAGCCATTTTTGGGGTCCCCGGGGGTGTTTTTGGGGTCCCCGGAGCCGTTTTTGGGGTCCCCGGGAGTGTTTTTGGGGTCCCTGGAGCAATTTTTAGGGTCCCCGGAGCCATTTTTGGGGTCCCCAGGGGTGTTTTTGGGACCCCCCTGGCCATTTTTGGGGTCCTCCGGGGTGTTTTTTGGGTCCCTGGGGCCATTTTTGGGGTCCCCAGAGCCGTTTTTGGGGTCCCCGGGAGTGTTTTTGGGGTCCCTGGAGCAATTTTTAGGGTCCCCGGAGGCGTTTTTGGGGTCCCCAGGGGTGTTTTTGGGACCCCCCTGGCCATTTTTGGGGTCCTCCGGGGTGTTTTTTGGGTCCCTGGGGCCATTTTTGGGGTCCCTAAGCTGTTTTTGGGGTCCCCGGGGATGTTTTTGGGGTCCCTGGAGCCATTTCTGGGGTCCCCGGAGCCGTTTTTGGGGTCCCCGGAGCCATTTTTGGGGTCCCTGGAGCCATTTCTGGGGTCCCCGGAGCCGTTTTTGGGGTCCCCGGAGCCGTTTTTGGGGTCCCCGGGGGTATTTATGGGGTCCCTGGAGCCATTTTTGGGGTCCCTGGAGCCATTTTTGGGGTCCCCGGGGGTGTTTTTGGGGTCCCTGGAGCCATTTTTGGGGTCCCTGGGGCTGTTTCTGGGGCTTCCGGAGCCGTTTCTGGGATCCCATGGGGTGTTTTTGGGACCCCCCCCGACCATTTTTGGGGTCCACCGGGGTGTTTTTGGGGTCCCACTGATGTTTTTGGGGTCCCCGGGGGTGTTTTTGGGGTCCCTGGAGCCATTTCTGGGGTCCCCAGGGGTGTTTTTGGGGTCCTAAGCCGTTTTTGGGGTCCCCAGAGCCATTTTTGGGATCCCACTGATGTTTTTGGGGTCCCCGGGGGTGTTTTTGGTGTCCCCGGGGCCGTTTTTGGGGTCCCCAGAGCCATTTTTGGGGTCCCGGAGCCGTTTTTGGAGTCCCTGGAGCCGTTTTTTGGGGTCCCCGGGGCCGTTTTTGGGGTACCCGGGGGTGTTTTGGTGTCCCCAGGGGTGTTTTTGGGGTCTCTGGAGCCGTTTTTTGGGGTCCCCGGAGCCGTTTTTGGGGTCCCTGGAGCCATTTTTGGGGTCCCCGGGGGTGTTTTTGGGGTCCCTGGAGCCGTTTTTGGGGTCCCTGGAGCCGTTTTTGGGATCTCCGGAGCCGTTTTTGGGGTCCCTTGGCTGTTTTTGGGGCGCTCACCTCTCGCTCAGGCTCTCGTACAGGCCGTGGTCCAGCAGCACCAGCTGAGCTTTCCCGTCAGGGCCCCGGCGAACCAGCACTGCCCCCCAAAAACAGAGGGGAGGCCCGAAATTGGGGGGGATCCCCGGGTTTGGGGGGGCCTCTGGGGTTTGGGGGGGATGCCAGGTTTGGGGGACCCCCGAATTTGGGGGGACACCTGGGGTTTGGGGGATCCAGGGTTTGGAGGATCTCTGGGTTTGGGGGGACCCCAGGGTTTGGGGGGGGAACTCCAGATTTGGGGATCCCTGGGATTTGGGGATCCCCGGGGTTTGGGGGGGACACCTGGAGTTTGGGGGGTCCTTGGGGTTTGGGGGGATCTGGGGTTTGGAGGAACCTCTGGGGTTTGGGGGATCCTGGGTTTGGGGGGTCCTGGGGGTTTGGGGAACATCAGGGTTTGGGGGATCCCGGGGATTTGGGGGGGCCTCTGGGATTTGGGGGATCCCTGAGTTGGGGGGACCCGGGGATTTGGGGGGGACACCTGGGGTTTGGGGATTCTCTCCGAGTTTGGGGGGACTCCCAGTTTTGGGGGATCCCCGGGGTTTGGGGGATTTCTGGGATTTGGGGGGATCCCTGGGGTTTGGGAGAGACACCTGGGGTTTGGGGGTTCTCCGGGTTTGGGGGGACACCTGGGGCTTTGGGGGACCCCCGGGGTTAGGGGGATCCCTGGGATTTGGGGATCCCGGGTTTGGGGGGGACACCTGGAGTTTGGGGGGTCCTTGGGGTTTGGGGGGATCTGGGGTTTGGAGAAACCTCTGGGGTTTGGGGGATCCTGGGTTTGGGGGGGTCCTGGGGATTTGAGGGGACACCTGGGGTTTGGGGGATCCCCGGGGTTTGGGGGATCTGGGATTTGGGGGATCTTTGGGTTTGGGGGATCCCGGGGATTTCGGGGATCTGGGATTTGGGGGGATTTCTGAGTTTGGGGGATCCCCGGGTTTGGGGGTAACCCTGGGGTTTAGGGGGACCCTCAGGTTTGGGGGATCCCTGGGTTTGGGGACTCCCGAATTTGGGGGGTCCCTGGGATTTGGGGGATCCCGGGGTTTGGGGGGGACACCTGGGGTTTGGGGTATCTGGGATTTGGGGGGACACCTGGGATTTGGGGGATCCCCAGGGTTTGGGGAACTCCAGGATTTGGGGGACCCCCGGGTTTGGGGGATCCTTGAGGCTTGGGGGTCCCGGGGTTTGGGGGGGGACACCTGGGGTTTGGGGGTTCTCTGGGTTTGGGGGGACTCCCGGTTTTGGGGGAATCCTTGGGGTTTGGGGGACCCCCGGTTTTGGGGGATCCCGAGTTTGGGGGGACCCCGGGGTTTTTGGGGACGCCTGGGTTTGGGGGAACCCGGGGATTTGGGGGATCTCTGGGGTTAGGGGGGATCCCTGAGATTTGGGGGATCCCTCGGGTTTGGGGGTACCCCGGGGGTTTGGGGGGACACCCAAGGTTTGGGGGATCCTGGGGTTTGGGGGGATCCCCGGTTTTGGGATCCCCCTCCCCCGCTTTTGGGGTTTCCCCCCCATTTTTGGGATCCTTCCCCCCCCCCCCGTTTTTGGGGTTCCACCCCCCGGTTTTGGGGTGCCCCCCTCCCCAAATCTGGGATTCCCCCCCCCCCATCGGTTTTGGGGTTCCCCCCGGTTTTGGGGTCTCCCTGGTTTTGGGGTGCCCCCCTCCCCAGTTTTGGGGTTCCCCGCCATTTTTGGGGTTTCCCCCCCATTTTTTAGGATCTCCCCCCGTTTTTGGGGTTTCCCCCCCATTTTTGGGGTGCCCCCCTCCCCAATTTTGGGATTTTCCCCCCCATTTTTGGGATTTCCCCCCTCCCCAGTTTCCGGATTTCCCCCTCCCCATTTTTAGAATCTCCCCCCCCCCGTTTTTGGGGTTCCCCCCCATTTTTAGGATCTCCCCCCGTTTTTGGGGTTCCCCCCCATTTTTGGGGTTCCCACTCCGTTTTTGGGGTTCCCCCCCATTTTTGGGGTTTCCCCCCCATTTTTAGAATCTCCCCCCCCCGTTTTTGGGGTCCCCCCCAATTTTTAGGATCTCCCCCCCGTTTTGGGGGTTTCCCCCCCATTTTTGGGGTTCCCCCACCCGTTTTTGGGATTTCCCCTGGTTTTGGGATTTCCCCCCTCCCCATTTTTAGGATCTCCCCCCCGTTTTTGGGGTCCCCCCGTTTTTGGGGTTCCCCCCCATTTTTAGGATCTCCCCCCCGTTTTTGGGGTCCCCCCCCCATTTTTGGGATTTCCCCCCCATTTTTGGTGTCCCCCCCCCCATTTTTGGGGTCCCCCCCCCCATTTTTGGGGTCCCCCTCCGTTTTTGGGGTCCCCCCCATTTTTCGGGTTTCCCCCATTTTTGGGGTTCCCCCCCGTTTTTGGGGTTCCCCTCTCATTTTTGCGGTCCCCCCCCCCATTTTTGGGGTTTCCCCCCCCGTTTTTGGGGTCCCCCCCCCCCCCCCCGGTACCGTTCCCGGGGTGCGGGTCGGCGTGGATGAACCCGGTGTAGAAAATCTGCTCAGCGAACACCTGGATCAGCTTCTCTGCCGTCTGGGGGGGCACAGGGGGGGTCAGAGACCCCAAAAAACCCCAAAACAGCCCAAAAATCCCCCTGAACCCCCCTGGATCAGCAATGGGGCACAGGGATGGGCAGGGACCCCAAAAACCCCCAAAAAAAACCCAAAAATCCCCTGAACCCGCCTGGATCAGCAATGGGGCACAGGGATGGGCAGGGACCCCAAAATCCCCCAAAATCACCCCAAAAAATCCCCCCAAAAATCCCCTAAACCCGCCTGGATCAGCAATGGGGCACAGGGATGGGGCAGGGACCCCAAAATCCCCCCAAAAAAACCCAAAATCCCCCAAACCCTCCGGGATCAGCTTCTCTGAGGTCTGGGGGAGTTTAGGGGGGGGGTCAGGGACCCCAAAAACCCCCAAAACACCCCAAAAATCCCCCCAAAAATCCCCCTAAACCCGCCTGGATCAGCTTCTCTGCAGTCTGGGGGGGCACAGGGAGGGTCAGGGACCCCAAAAAAACCCCAAAAACCCCAAAATCCCCTAAACCCCCCTGGATCAGCAATGGGGCACAGGGATGGGCAGGGACCCCAAAATCCCCCAAAAACACCCCAAAAATCCCCCAAACCCCCCTGGATCAGCAATGGGGCACAGGGATGGGCAGGGATCCCAAAAAACCCAAAAATTCCCCAAAAATCCCCTGAACCCCCCTGGATCAGCTTCTCTGCAGTCTGGGGGGGCAACGGGGGGGGTCAGGGACCCCAAAAAAAAACCCCAAAAACACCCCAAAAATTCCCAAAAATCCCCTAAATCCCCCTGGATCAGCTTCCCTGCAGTCCGGGGGGGTTTAGGGGGGGTCAGGAACCCTAAAAACACCCAAAAACACCCAAAAACCCCAAAAATCCCTTAAACCCGCCTGGATCAGCTCTCTGAGGTTCTGGGGGGGCTCAGGGACCCCAAAAACCCCAAAAAACCCCCAAAAATCACCCCAAAAATCCCCTGAACCCGCCTGGATCAGCAATGGGGCACAGGGATGGGCAGGGACCCCAAAATCCCCCAAAATCCCCCAAAAATCCCTCCAAATCCCACCCAGAACCCCCCAAATCCCGCTGGGACCCCCCCCAGGACCCCCCCAGGGCCCCCACTGAACCCCCCAAGACCACCCAGGACCCCCCAAATCCCACCCGGGGACCCCCCAGGACCCCCTAAGACCCTCCAGGACCCCCCCAGGACCCCCCCAAATCCCACCCAGGACCCCCCAGAACCCCCCCAGGACCCCCCAAGACCCCCAAGACCCCCCAAGACCCTCCCAGGACCCCCCAAATCCCCCCCCCCGGACCCCCCCAGGACCCCCCAGGACCCACTAAATCCCCCTGGGGACCACCCAGGAACCCCCCAAATCCCACCAGAACCCCCCAGGGACCCCCCCAAGACCCCCCCAAATCCCACCCGAGGACCCCCCAGGACCCCCAAGGCCCCTCCAAATCCCATCCGGGGACCCCCAGGGCCCCCCCAAGCCCCCCCAGGGACGCCCCAAATCCCACCCGAGGACCCCCAGGACCCCCTCAGCACCCCCCCAAATCCCCCTGGGACCCCCCCAGAACCCCCCCAGGACCCCCCAAATCCCACCCGAGGACCCCCAGGAAGTCCCCAGGACACCCCCAGGATCCCCCAGGACACCCCCAAATCCCACCCAGGACCCCCCAGGACCCCCTCAGCACCCCCCCAAATCCCCCGGGGACCCCCCCAGAACCCCCCCAGGATGCCCCCAAATCCCACCCGAGGACCCCCAGGAAGCCCCCAGGACCCCCTCAGGACCCCCCAGAACCCCCCAGGGCCCCCCCAAATCCCACCCAGGACCCCCCCCAGAACCCCCTCAGGACCCCCCAAATCCCATCCGGGGACCCCCAGGGCCCCCCCAAGCCCCCCCAGGACCCCCCAGGGACCCCCCAAATCCCACCCAGGACCCCCCAAATCCCGCTGGGACCCCCCCCAAATCCCACCCAAGAACCCCCAGAACCCCCCAGGACCCCCCCAAATCCCCCCAGGACCCCCTAAATCCCCCTGGGGACCTCCCAGAGACCCCCAAATCACCCGGGGATGCCCCAAGACCCCCCCAAATCCCACCCAGGACCCACCCAGGACCCCCCAGGACCCCCCAGGACCCCCCAGGACCCCCCCCCGGCACTGACGTCGCGCAGCCCCAGGCCCAGCTCCCGGATCCCCTCGACGTTGGTGATCTTGCAGCCCTCGCAGAAATCGGCCGTCAGCACCCGCTGGGGACGGCACGGACGGACAGGGGGACAGGGACAGGGGGACAGGGGGATGGACAGGGACAGGGACGGGGGATGGACAGACGGACGGACAGATGGACGGACAGGGGGACAGGGACAGGGACGGGGATGGACAGAGGGACAGGGGGACGGACAGGGGGACGGACAGGGGGATGGACAGGGGGATGGACAGGGACAGGGGGACAGGGACAGGGGGATGGACAGAGGGACAGAGGGACGGACAGATGGACAGGGGGACAGGGGGATGGACAGGGACAGGGCGATGGACAGGGACAGGGCGATGGACAGAACGGACGGACAGGGGGACAGGGGGATGGACAGGGACAGGGGGGACAGGGACAAGGGGATGGACAGAGGGACAGGGACGGGGGGACAGGGACAGGGGGATGGACAGAGGGACAGGGGGATGGACAGATGGACAGGGGGACAGGGACAGGGACAGGGGGATGGACAGACAGACAGGGGGACAGGGGGACAAGGAGGGGACAGAGGGACAGAGAGAGGGACAGAGGGACGGACAGATGGACAGGGGGACAGGGGGATGGACAGGGACAGGGGGACAGGGACAGGGGGATGGACAGAGGGACAGAGGGATGGACAGGGGGACAGGGGGATGGACAGGGGGACAGGGACAGGGGGATGGACAGAGGGACAGAGGGACGGACAGATGGACAGGGGGACAGGGGGATGGACAGAGAGATGGACAGACAGACAGACAGGGGGATGGACAGAGGGACAGGGGGATGGACAGAGGGACAAGGACAGGGACAGGGACAGGGGGATGGACAGACAGACAGGGGGACAGGGGGACAAGGAGGGGACAGAGGGACAGGGACAGGGGAACGGGCAGGGGGACAGAGACAGAGAGGGAGAGAGGGACAGACGGACAGAGGGATGGACAGAGGGACAGGGGGACGGACAGGGGGACAAGGAGGGGACAGAGGGATGGACAGAGGGACAGACGGACGGACAGGGGGATGGACAGGGACGGGGACAGACAAGGACACACAGACAGAGGGACAGAGGGACACAGAGACAGACAGAGGGAGAGCAGGGACAGGAGGGGACAGAGGGACGGACGGACGGACAGGGGGACAGAGGGACAGGGGAACAGGTAGGGGGACAGAGACAGACAGGGAGAGAGGGACAGACGGACAGATGGACAGAGGGACAGGGGGACAGGGGGATGGACAGGGGGACGGACGGGGGGATGGACAGGGGGACAAGGACAGAGGGATAGAGGGACAGGAGGGGACAGAGGGACAGACAGAGGGACAGGGACAGACGGGGGGACAGAGACAGACAGGGAGAGAGGGAGAGAGGGACAGACGGACAGAGGGATGGACAGAGGGACAGGGGACGGACAGGGGGACAAGGAGGGGACAGAGGGACAGAAGGGGACAGGAAGGGACAGGAGGGGACAGAGGGACAGACAGAGGGACGGACAGGGGAATGGACAGAGGGATGGACAGGGACGGGGACAGACAAGGACACACAGACAGAGGGACAGAGGGACACAGAGACAGACAGAGGGAGAGCAGGGGACAGGAGGGGACAGAGGGACAGACGGACGGACAGGGGGACAGGGGACAAGGAGGGGACAGAGGGACAGACAGAGGGACAGAGGGACAGAGACAGGGGAACAGGCAGGGGGACAAGGACAGACAGGGACAGACGGACAGACAGAGGGACAGAGGGATGGGGGGACAGGGGGACAGGGACAGGGGCACAGAGGGACAGACAGAGGGACAGACAGAGGGACACAGAGAGGGACAGAGGGACAGACGGACGGACAGACAGGGGGACAGACAGGGGGACAGGGACAGACAGGGACAGAGGGACAAAGGGACAGACAGAGGGACACAGAGAGGGACAGAGGGACAGAGGGACGGGGTCACAGGGAGGGCACGGGGGGGGGCGGGGCCCAGGTGCGCTCTCACTTTGGGGCACACCTGGCCCAGCCCCGCCCGTGCCCACCCGCGGCCACCGCCCGCTCCTCCTGCCCCAGGTGTGCCCAGGTGCCCCCAGGTGTGTGCCCAGGTGTCCCCCCCAGGTGTGCCCAGGTGCGTCCAGGTGTGTCCCAGGTGTCCCCCCCAGGTGTGCCCAGGTGTGCCCAGGTGTGCCCAGCTGCCCCCAGGTGTGCCCCAGGTGTGTCCCAGGTGTGCCCCAGGTGTGTCCCAGGTGCCCCCCAGGTGTGCCCAGGTGTGTCCCAGCTGCCCCCAGGTGTGTCCCAGGTATCCCCAGGTGTGCCCCAGGTGTGTCCCAGGTGTGTCCCAGGTGTGTCCCAGGTGTGCCCAGGTGTGTCCCAGGTGTGTCCCAGGTGTGCCCAGGTGTGCCCAGGTGTGTCCCAGGTGTGCCCCAGGTGTGCCCAGGTGTGTCCCAGCTGCCCCCAAATGTGTCCCAGGTGCCCCCCAGCTGTCCCCAGGTGCCCCCAGGTGTGCCCAGGTGCGCTCACCTTGCTGCAGTGCCCCCAGTGCACCCTGGGCACCATCACCCCCCGCAGGTGCCCTGGGTGTGTCCCAGCTGTCCCCAGGTGTGTCCCAGGTATCCCCAGGTATCCCCAGGTGTGCCCAGGTGCCCTCAGGGTGTGTCCCAGGTGTGTCCCAGGTTGTCCCCAAGTGTGCCCCAGGTGTGCCCAGGTATGTCCCCAGGTACCCCCAGATGCCCCCAGCTGTCCCCAGGTGCCCCCAGGTGTCCCCAGGTGCCCCCAGGTGTGCCCAGGTGCCCCCAGGTGTGCCCAGGTGTGTCCCAGCTGCCCCCAGGTGTGTCCCAGGTATCCCCAGGTGTGTCCCAGGTGTGTCCCCACCTTGCTGCAGTGCCCCCAGTGCACCCGGGGCACCGTCACCCCCCGCAGGTGCCCCAGGTGTGTCCCAGGTGTGTCCCAGGTGTGTCCCAGGTGTCCCCAAGTGTGCCCCCAGGTGTGCCCAGGTATGTCCCCAGGTACCCCCAGGTGCCCCCAACTGTCCCCAGCTGCCCCCAGGTGTGTCCCAGGTGCCCCCAGCTGTCCCCAGGTGTGCCCAGGTGTGCCCAGGTGTGCTCAGGTGTGTCCCCAGCTGTCCCCAGCTGCCCCAGGTGCCCCCAGCTGTCCCCAGGTGTGCCCCCAGGTGTGCCCAGGTGTGCCCAGCTGCCCCCAGGTGTCCCCCAGGTGTGTCCCAGGTGCCCCCAGGTGTGTCCCAGGTGTGTCCCAGGTGCCCCCCAGGTGTGTCCCAGGTGTGTCCCAGGTGTCCCCAGGTACCCCCAGGTGCCCCCAGCTGTCCCCAGGTGCCCCCAGGTGTGTCCCAGGTGTGTCCCCAGGTGCCCCCAGCTGCCCCCAGGTGTGCCCAGCTGTCCCCAGCTGTCCCCAGGTGCCCCCAGGTGTGTCCCAGGTGCCCCCAGCTGTCCCCAGGTGTGTCCCAGGTGTGCCCAGGTGCGCTCACCTTGCTGCAGTGCCCCCAGTGCACCCGGGGCACCATCACCCCCCGCAGGTGCCCTGGGTGTGTCCCAGGTGTCCCCAGGTGTCCCCAGGTGCCCCCAGATGCCCCCAGGTGTGCCCAGGTGTGCCCAGGTGTGTCCCAGCTGCCCCCAGGTGTGTCCCAGGTATCCCCAGGTGCCCCAGGTGTGTCCCAGGTGTCCCCAGCTGTCCCCAGGTGTGCCCAGGTGCGCTCACCTTGCTGCAGTGCCCCCAGTGCACCCGGGGCACCGTCACCCCCCGCAGGTGCCCCAGGTCGCGCCCGCAGCGCTCCGAGTTCCGCGCCTCGTTCTCGAAATCCAGCTCCAGCGCCAGCGTCCCCTTCAGCTCCTGCACAGGTGAGACAGGTGAGGGACAGGTGAGAGAGTGACAGCGTCCCCTTCAGCTCCTGCACAGGTGAGACAGGTGAGACAGGTGAGACAGGTGAGACAGGTGAGGGACAGCGCCCCCTTCAGCTCCTGCACAGGTGAGACACAGGTGAGACAGGTGAGACAGGTGAGAGAGTGACAGCGCCCCCTTCAGCTCCTGCACAGGTGAGGGACAGGTGAGGGACAGGTGAGTGACAGGTGAATGACAGGTGAGTGACAGGTGAGTGACAGGTGAGGGACAGGTGTGACACAGGTGAGTGACAGGTGAGTGACAGGTGAGTGACAGGTGAGGGACAGGTGGGACACCAGTGAGTGACAGGTGAGTGACAACGCCCTCTTCAGCTCCTGCACAGGTGAGACAGGTGAGTGATAGGTGAGTGACAAGTGAGTGACAAGTGAGACAGGTGAGTGACAGCACCGATTTTGGCTCCTGCACAGGTGAGACAGACAGGTAAATGACAGGTGAGGGACAGGTGAGAGACAGGTGAGGGACAGGTGAGTGACAGCGCCCCCTTCAGCTCCTGGGGGCACCCAGGTGACACAGGGGACACTCACTGACACAGGTGACAGGTGACAACCACTGACACAGGTGACAGCGGCACAGGTGACACAGGTGACACAGGTGGCAATCAGGGACACAGGTGGCACACAGGTGGCGCTATCCCCGTCAGCACCTGGGGACAGGTGTGTCCCAAGCAGGGCTCAGGGGGTGACAGGTGTGTCCCAGGTGCACCCAGGTGTGCCCAGGTGTATCCCAGGTGTGTCCCAGGTGCCCCCAGGTGTACCCCAGGTGTATCCCAGGTGTGCCCAGGTGTGCCCCAGGTGTGCCCAGGTGCGCCCAGGTGTGCCCAGGTGTATCCCAGGTGTGCCCAGGTGTGTCCCAGGTGTACTCCAGGTGTATCCCAGGTGTGCCCAGGTGTGTCCCAGGTGTGTCCCAGGTGTTACCCAGGTGTGCCCAGGTGTGCACCAGGTGTGCCCAGGTGTGCCCAGGTGTATCCCAGGTGTCCCCAGGTGTGCCCAGGTGTGCCCAGGTGTATCCCAGGTGTCCCCAGGTGTCCCCAGGTGTCCCCAGGTGTGCCCAGGTGTATCCCAGGCGTCTCCAGGTGTGCCCAGGTGCGCCCAGGTGTGCCCAGGTGTATCCCAGGTGTATCCCAGGTGTGCCCAGGTGTGCCCCAGGTGTGCCCAGGTGTATCCCAGGTGTGCCCAGGTGTGCCCAGGTGTACCCCAGGTGTCCCCAGGTGTACCCCAGGTGTCCCCAGGTGTCCCCAGGTGTACCCCAGGTGTATCCCAGGTGTGCCCAGGTGCGTCCCTCACCTGCAGCACCCAGCCCAGGGTGAAGTCGGGGTGCATGAACTCCATGGGACAATGGGGACAGGTGTATCCCAGGTGTGCCCAGGTGTATCCCAGGAGTACCCAGGTGTCCCCAGGTGTCCCCAGGTGTATCCCAGGTGTCCCCAGGTGTACCCCAGGTGTCCCCAGGTGTATCCCAGGTGTACCCCAGGTGTGCCCAGGTGTGCCCAGGTGTCCCTCACCTGCAGCACCCAGCCCAGGGTGAAGTCGGGGTGCATGAACTCCATGGGACAATGGGGACAGGTGTATCCCAGGTGTATCCCAGGTGTATCCCAGGTGTACCCAGGTGTGCCCAGGTGTATCCCAGGTGTGCCCAGGTGTGCCCCAGGTGTGCCCAGGTGTGCCCAGGTGTATCTCAAGTGTCCCCAGGTGTACCCAGGTGTATCCCACGTGTCTCCAGGTGTGCCCAGGTGTGCCAAGGTGTATCCCAGGTGCCCCCAGGTGTATCCCAGGTGTGCTCAGGTGTACCCCAGGTATCCCCAGGTGCCCCCAGGTGTATCCCAGGTGTGCTCAGGTGTACCCCAGGTGTACCCCAGGTGTGCCCAGGTGTCCCCAGGTATACCCCAGGTGCCCCCAGGTGTACCCCAGGTGTGCCCAGGTGTCCCCAGGTATACCCCAGGTGTGCCCAGGTGTGCCCAGGTGTCCCCAGGTATACCCCAGGTGTGCCCAGGTGTGCCCAGGTGTCCCCAGGTATACCCCAGGTGTATCCCAGGTGTATCCCAGGTGTACCCAGGTATACCCCAGGTGTGCCCAGGTGTGCCCAGGTGTCCCCAGGTGTGCCCAGGTGTATCTCAGGTGTTCCCAGGTGTATCCCAGGTGTCCCCAGGTGTGCCCAGGTGTATCTCAGGTGTTCCCAGGTGTATCCCAGGTGTCCCCAGGTGTGCCCAGGTGTCCCCAGGTGTATCCCAGGTGTATCCCAGGTGTCCCCAGGTGTGCCCAGGTGTATCTCAGGTGTTCCCAGCTGTGCCCAGCTGTGCCCAGGTGTATCCCAGGTGTATCCCAGGTGTATCCCAGGTGTGCCCAGGTGTATCCCACATGTCTCCAGGTGTATCCCAGGTGTGCCCAGGTGTGCCCAGCTGTCCCCAGGTGTATCCCAGGTGTACCCCAGGTGTACCCCAGGTGTGCCCAGGTGTACCCCAGGTGTGCCCAGGTGCGTCCCTCACCTGCAGCACCCAGCCCAGGGCGAAGTCGGGGTGCATGAACTCTATGGGACAATGGGGACAGGTGTATCCCAGGTGTACCCAGGTGTGCCCAGGTGTGCCCCAGGTGTATCCCAGGTGTGCCCAGGTGTACCCCAGGTATCCCCAGGTGTCCCCAGGTGTATCCCAGGTGTCCCCAGGTGTGCCCAGGTGTCCCCAGGTGTGCCCAGGTGCGTCCCTCACCTGCAGCACCCAGCCCAGGGCGAAGTCGGGGTGCATGAACTCCATGGGACAATGGGGACAGGTGTATCCCAGGTGTATCCCAGGTGTACCCAGGTGTGCCCAGGTGTATCCCAGGTGTGCCCAGGTGTGCCCAGGTGTGCCCAGGTGTGCCCCAGGTGTGCCCAGGTGTGCCCAGGTGTATCTCAAGTGTCCCCAGGTGTACCCAGGTGTATCCCACGTGTCTCCAGGTGTGCCCAGGTGTGCCAAGGTGTATCCCAGGTGCCCCCAGGTGTATCCCAGGTGTGCTCAGGTGTACCCCAGGTATCCCCAGGTGCCCCCAGGTGTATCCCAGGTGTGCTCAGGTGTACCCCAGGTATCCCCAGCTGTCCCCAGGTGTGCCCAGGTGTCCCCAGGTGTATCCCAGGTGTATCCCAGGTGTGCCCAGGTGTGTCCCTCACCTGCAGCACCCAGCCCAGGGCGAAGTCGGGGTGCATGAACTCCATGGGACAATGGGGACAGGTGTATCCCAGGTGTGCCCAGGTGTATCCCACATGTCCCCAGGTGTGCCCAGGTGTGCCCAGGTGTACCCCAGGTGTGCCCAGGTGTGTCCCTCACCTGCAGCACCCAGCCCAGGGCGAAGTCGGGGTGCATGAACTCCACCAGGCGCAGCAGCAGCTCCAGGGTCCGCATGTCGCCCTCGAAGCGATCGCGCAGGTCCAGGTACTGCACCTGGCCAGGTGGGCGGGGTCAGCGGGGCGGGGCCGGGCCGCACTGACACCGGGGACACCTGGGACAGACACCTGGGACAGACACCTGTCCCTCACCTGTCCCCAGTGTCCCCTCACCTGTCCACAGTGTCCCTCACCTGTCCCTCACCTGTCCCCAGTGTCCCTCACCTGTCCCCAGTGTCCCTCACCTGTCCCTCACCTGTCTCCAGTGTCCCTCACCTGTCCCCAGTGTCCCTCACCTGTCCCCAGTGTCCCTCACCTGTCCCTCACCTGTCTCCAGTGTCCCTCACCTGTCCCCAGTGTCCCCTCACCTGTCCCCAGTGCCCCTCACCTGTCCCCAGTGCCCCCTCACCTATCCTCAGTGTCCCTCACCTGTCCCCAGTGTCTCTCAGGTGTCCCTCACCTGTCTCCAGTGTCCCTCCCTGTCCCTCACCTGTCCCCAGTGCCCTCTCACCTGTCCCTCACCTGTCCCCAGCATCCTTCACCTGTCCCCAGTGTCCCCTCACCGGTCCCTCCCCTGTCCCTCTCACCTGTTCCCCACACCTGTTCCCCTCACCTGTTCCCCAGTGTCCCCTCACCTGTCCCTCACCTGTCCCCAATGCCCCCTCACCTGTCCCCAGTGTCCCTCACCTGTCCCTCACCTGTTCCCCACCCCTGTCCCTCCCCTGTTCCCCACCCCTGTCCCCCCCAGGTGTGTCGTCCCCCCCCAGGTCACACCTTGACGGCCACGGGGGTCCCGTCGGGGAGGGTGGCCCGGTGCACCTGGGCCAGGCTGGCGGCCGCCACCGGCTGGTAATCGAAGTCCCGGAACATTCCGGAAGGCGTGGTCTGGAAATCCTCCAGGAACAGCTCGTCCACCTGCGCCACAGGTGAGGGCACAGGTGAAGGACATTGAGGATAGGTGAGGGGACAGGTGGGGGCACAGGTGAGGGGACAGGTGAGGGGACAGGTGAGGGACATTGAGGATAGGTGAGGGCACAGGTGAGGGGACAGGTGAGGGACATTGAGGATAGGTGAGGGCACAGGTGAGGGGACAGGTGAGGGACATTGAGGATAGGTGAGGGCACAGGTGAGGGGACAGGTGAGGGACATTGAGGATAGGTGAGGGGACAGGTGAGGGGACAGGTGAGGGACAGGTGAGGGACACTGGGGACAGGGGAGGGAAAAGGGACAGGTGGGGACAGGTGAGGGTACAGGTGAAGGGACACTGGGCACAGGTGAGGGACAAGAGACAGGTGAGGGGACACTGGGGACAGGTGAGGGACAGGTGAGACACATGATGGGACAGGTGAGGGGCAGGTAAGGGACACCGGGGACAGGTGAGGGGACAGGTAAGACACACAAGGAAGAGGTGATGGGACAGGTGAGGGACACTGAGGACAGGTGAGGGACAGGGCAGGGACAGGTGAGGGGACAGGTGAAGGGACACTGGGCACAGGTGAGGGACAAGGGACAGGTGAGGGACAGGTGAGGGCGCAGGTGAGGGACACTGGGGACAGGTAACGGGACAGGTGAGGGGACAGGTGAGGGACAGGTGAGGGACAAGGGACACGTGGGGACAGGTAAGGGCACAGGTGAGGGGACAGGTGAGGGACACTGGGGACAGGTGAGGGACAGGTGAGGGGACACTGGGGACAGGTGAGGAAACAGGGGAGGGACACTGGGGACAGGTGAGGGACAGGTGAGGACACAGGTGAGGGACAGGTGAGACACATGAGGGAACAGGTGAGGGGCAGGTGAGGGACACTGGGGACAGGTGAGGGACAAGTGAGAGGACAGATTAAGGACAGGTGAGGAACATTGGGGACAGGTGAGGGGACAGGTGAGGGAGAGGGGAGAGTCCTGTGATGGGACACCTGAGGGACACTGGTGAAAGGTGAGGGACAGGTGAGGGACACTGGGAACAGGTGAGGGGACAGGTGAGGGACATGGGAGGGGACAGGTGAGGGGACAGGTGAAGGACATTGGGGACAGCTGAGAGGACAGGTGAGACTCATGAGGGGACAGGTGAAGGGACAGGTGAGGGACAGCAGGGACAGGTGAGGGACACTGGGGACAGGTGAGGGGGGACAGGTGAGGGACATTGGGGACAGGTGAGAGGACAGGTGAGGGGCAGGGGAGAGTCAGGTGAGGGGACAGGGGAGGGACACTGGGGACAGGTGAGGGGACAGGGGAGGGACACTGGGGACAGGTGAGGGACACCTGAGGGACACCTGAGGGACACTGGGCCCGCCCCCCGGTCCCCGCTGTGTCCCCACCCTGGGGACCTTGGTGTCCCCAAGTCCAAGGCCGCTCAGGGGCCACCTTGTCCCCGTGCCACCCCCCGGTGTCCCCAACGGCCCCAGTGTCTGTCCCGGGTGTCCCCAGTGTCCCCCCAGTGTCCCCAATGTCCCCAATATCCCCAATGTCCCAATGTGCCAATGTCCCCAATGCCCCCCACTGTCCCCAATGTCCCCTGAGTGTCCCCAATGTCCCAGTGTCTCCAATGTTCCCAGTGTCCCCAATGCCCCCAACATCCCCAGTGTCCCCGGTGTCCCTGATGTCCCCAATTCTCCCAATGTCCCCAATGTCCCCAACCCCCCCAATGTCCCCAAGGACCCCAATGTCCCCAATGTCCCCATCCCCCCCAGTGTCCCCAATGTCCCCAATGTCCCCAATGTCCCCAACCCCCCCAATGTCCCCAAGGACCCCAATTACCCCAATGTCCCCAATGTCCCCAGTGTCCTCAATGTTCTCAATGACCCCAATGACCCAATGTCCCCAGTGTCCCCAGGGTGTCCCCAGTGTCACCCTCCTGGTGTCCCCGGGGGCTGGCGCTGTCCTCCAGCGGCCGCAGTGTCCCTGTCACCTCGGGGGGGCGGCTGTGGCCCCAATGTCCCCAATGTCCCCAATGTCCCCCACTGACCCCAGTGTCCCCAATGTCCCAATGTCCCCAATGTCCCCAGTGTGTCCCCAGTGTCCCCAATGTCCCCAACACCCCCAATGTTCTCAGTGACCCCACTGTCCCCAGTGTCCCCAATGTCCCCCAATGCCCCCAATGTCCCCAATGTCCCCAGTGTCCCCACTGACCCCACTGACCCCAATGTCCCCAATGTCCCCACTGACCCCACTGTCCCCAATGTCCCCAATGTCCCCAATGTCTCCAGTGACCCCACTGTCCCCAATGTCCCCAATGTCCCCAATGTCCCCAATCCCCCCAATGTCCCCAATGTCCCCACTGACCCCAATGTCCCCAATCCCCCCATTGTCCCCGCTGTCCCCAGTGTCACCGTCCTGGTGTCCCCGGGGGCTGGCGCTGTCCTCCAGCGGCCGCAGTGTCCCCGTCACCTTGGGGGGCAGCTGTGCCCCAGTGTCCCCAATGTCCCCAGAGTCCCCAATGTTCTCAGTGACCCCACTGTCCCCAGTGTCCCCAATGTCTCCAGTGACCCCATTGTCCCCAATGTCCCAATGTCCCCAACGCCCCCAATATCCCCAGTGTCCCCAGTGTCCCCAATGTCCTCAATGTCCCCATTGTCCCCACTGACCCCAATATCCCCAGTGTCCCCTGAGTGTCCCCTGTGTCCCCACTGACCCCAGGGTCCCCAATGCCCCCAACACCCCCAATGTCCCCGGTGTCCCCAATGACCCCACTGTCCCCACTGACCCCCAATGTCCCCAATGTCCCCCACTGACCCCAATGTCCCCAATCCCCCCATTGTCCCCGCTGTTCCCAACCCCCCCGCTGTCCCCAGTGTCACCTCCTGGTGTCCCCGGGGGCTGGCGCTGTCCTCCAGCGGCCGCAGTGTCTCTGTCACCTCAGGGGGCAGCTGTGCCCCAATGTCCCCAATGTCCCCTGAGTGTCCCCAACCCCCACAATGTCCCCAATGTCCCCAATGTCCCCAGTGTCTCCAATGTCCTCAATGTCCCCAATGTCTCCAATGACCCCAATGTCCCAATGTCCCCAATGACCCCAATGACCCCAATGTCCCCAGTGTCCCCAGTGTCTCCAGTGTCCCCACTGACCCCAGTGTCCCCACTGTTCCCTGAGTGTCCCCAATGTCCCCAGTGACCCCACTGTCCCCAGTGTCCCCAATGTCCCCAATGTCCCCGATGTCACCTGAGTGTCCCAACACCCCCAGTGTCCCCAACCCCTACTATGTCCCCAATGTCCCCACTGACTCCAGTGACTCCAATGTCCCCAACCCCCCGAGTGTCCCCTGTGTCCCCTGAGTGTCCCCACTGTCCCCAATGTCTTCAATGTCCCCCAATGTCCCCACTGACCCCAGTGTCCCCAATGTCCTTGGAGTCCCCCAATTCCCCCCATTGTCCCCACTGTCCCCAACCCCCCCGCTGTCCCCAGTGTCACCTCCTGGTGTCCCCGGGGGCTGGCGCTGTCCTCCAGCGGCCGCAGTGTCCCCGTCACCTCGGGGGGCAGGAGGTGGTCGAGGGCGCAGAGCCCCTGGCCCAGCTTCACGTAGAGACCCCCGTTGGACAGCGCCCCCTGCAGGAGCCGCTGCCCCGCCCGCCGGTGACACCTGGACATGGCGGCCAGGTAAGCCGGGCTGTCCTGGGGACAGGGGGGGACACAGACAGGTGTGAGACAGGTGTGTGTGACACAGGTGTGACAGCCCCGCCAGGTAAGCGGGCTGTCCTGGGGACAGGGGGGACACAGACAGGTGTGAGACAGGTGTGAGACAGGTGGGTGTGACACACACAGGTGTGACTGACACAGGTGTGACACAGGAGTGACAGCCCTGCCAGGTAAGCCGGGCTGTCCTGGGGACAGGTGTGAGACAGGTGTGACTGACACAGGTGTGACTGACACAGGTGTGACTGACACAGGTGTGTGTGACACACAGGTGTGACACAGGTGTGGACAGCCCCACCAGGTAAGCTGGGCTGTCCTGGGGACAGGGGGGACACAGACAGGTGTGTGTGACACACAAGTGTGACATCCCTGACAGGTAAGCTGGGCTCTCCTGGGGACAGGTGTGAGACAGGTGGGTGTGAGACACAGGTGTGTGTGACAGAGATGTGACTGACACAGGTGTGACACAGGTGTGACACAGGTGTGACACAGGTGGGACACAGACAGGTGTGACTGACGCAGGTGTGACTGACACAGGTGTGACATCCCTGACAGGTAACCCGGGCTGTCCTGGGGACAGGTGTGAGACAGACAGGTGTGAGACAGGTGGGTGTGACACAGGTGTGACTGACACAGGTGTGACACAGACAGGTGTGACATCCCTGACAGGTAACCCGGGCTGTCCTGGGGACAGGTGTGAGACAGGTGTGAGACAGGTGTGACACACACAGGTGTGACTGACACAGGTGTGACACAGGTGTGACAGCCCCACCAGGTAAGCCGGGCTGTCCTGGGGATAGGTGTGAGACAGGTGTGACACACACAGGTGTGACTGACACAGGTGTGACACAGACAGGTGTGACATCCCTGACAGGTAACCCGGGCTGTCCTGGGGACAGGTGTGAGACAGGTGTGACACACACAGGTGTGACATGGATGTGACAGGTGTGACACAGCTGTGACACAGGTGTGACAGGCACAGGTGTGACACAGGTGTGACACAGGTGGGACACAGACAGGTGGGACACCGGTGTGACACACACAGGTGTGACTGACGCAGGTGTGACACAGACAGGTGGGACATCCCTGACAGGTAACCCGGGCTGTCCAGGGAACAGGTGTGAGACAGGTGGGTGTGACACAGGTGTGACACAGGTGTGTGTGACACAAGTGTGTGTGACAAAGGTGTGACACAGGTGTGACAGACACAGGTGTGACACACACAGGTGCAACACACACAGGTGCAACACACACACAGGTGCGACACAGGTGTGACACACAGGTGACACTCAGGGGTCACGCAGGGGTCACTCAGGGGTCACGCAGGGGTCACGCAGGGGTCACACGGGGTCAGGCTTTGCCCTCAAATCCCCCCTGAACTCCCCAAAACCTCAGAGACCCAAAACCTCCCCCCCCAAAATCCCAAATCCCCCCGGGACCCCCCCAAATCCCCCCCAAAAGTCCCCAAATCCCCCTAAATGCCCCCTGGGACCCCCCAAGTCCCCAAATCTCCCCCAGGACCCCCCAAAAAGTCCCCAACCCGCCCCCCAAATCCCCCCTGCGACCCCCCAGTTCCCCCGGGACCCCCCCCCCCCCAAATCTCCCCAAGGACCCCCCAAGACCCCCAGGCCCCCCCGCAAAGTCCCCAAATTCCCCCCAAATCCCTTCCAAATCCCCCCCAGGACCCCCCAAAAATCCCCCCAGGAACCCCCAAATCCCCCCCCCCCCGGGACCCCCCCAGGACCCCCAGAACTCCTCAAATCCCCCCAGGACCCCCCCAAATCCCCCCCCGGGACCCCCCATGACCCTCCCAGGACCCCCCAAAAGTCCCCAAATCCCCCCAAAATCCCCCCAGGAACCCCCAGATCCCCCCCAGGACCCCCCAAATCTCCCCCAGGACCCCCCAGGACCCCCCAAAGCCCCCCAGCCCCCCCCCAAACCTCCCAAATCCCTTCCAGGACCCCCCCAAATCCCCCCCAACCCCCACTCAAAACCCCCCCAAATCCCATCTAGGACCCCCAAGACCCCCCTCAAATCACCCCAGGACCCCCCCAGGACCCCCCAGGACCCCCCAGACCCCTCACCTGCAGAACCTGGCCACGCCCCCTATGAGCCCCCAGCCCCCCCAAACCCTCCTCAAACCCCCCAAATTCACCCCAGTACCCCCCAAAACCTCCCCAGGACCCCCCAAAATCCCCCCCGGGACCCCTCCAGGACCCCCCCAACCCCCCCAAATCCCCCCAGGACCCCCCAAAACCTCCCCAGGACCCCCCCAAAATCTCCCCCGGGACCCCCTAGGACCCCCCCAAATCCCCCCCAGGACCCCTCCAGGACCCCCCCAAACCCCCCCAAATCCCTCCAGGACCCCCCAGATCCCCCCCGGGACCCCCCAGGACGCCCCCAAATTCCCCCCAGACCCCCAAATCTCCCCCCCAGGAACCCCCAGATCCCCCCCAGGACCCCCCAGGACCCCCCAAACCCCCCCAGCCCCCCCCCAAACCTCCCAAATCCCTTCCAGGACCCCCCCAAATCCCCCCCAACCCCCACTCAAAGCCCCCCCAAATCCCATCTAGGACCCCGAAGACCCCCCTCAAATCACCCCAGGACCCCCCAGGACCCCCCCAGGACCCCCCCAGGACCCCCCAGACCCCTCACCTGCAGAACCTGGCCACGCCCCCTATGAGCCCCCAGCCCCCCCAAACCCTCCTCAAACCCCCCAAATTCCCCCCAGACCCCCAAAACCTCCCCAGGACCCCCCAAAATCCCCCCCGGGACCCCTCCAGGACCCCCCCAAACCCCCCCAAATCCCTTCCATGACCCCCCCAAATCCCTCCAGGACCCCCCAGATCCCCCCCGGGACCCCCCAGGACGCCCCCAAATTCCCCCCAGACCCCCAAATCTCCCCCCAGGACCCCCCAAATCCCCCCCAAAGCCCCCCCAGGACCCCCCAGATCTCCCCCGGGACCCTCCAGGACCCCCCAAAAGTCCCCAAAAATCCCCCCAGGAACCCCCAAATCCCGCCCCCCCCCCCGGGACCCCCCAGGACCCCCAGAACTCCTCAAATACCCCCAGGACCCCCCAAAATCCCCCCCCGGGACCCCCCATGACCCTCCCAGGACCCCCCCAAAAGTCCCCAAATCCCCCCAAAATCCCCCCAGGAACCCCCAGATCCCCCCCAGGACCCCCCAAATCTCCCCCAGGACCCCCCAGGACCCCCCAAACCCCCCCAGCCCCCCCCCAAACCTCCCAAATCCCTTCCAGGACCCCCCCAAATCCCCCCCCAACCCCCACTCAAAACCCCCCCAAATCCCATCTAGGACCCCCAAGACCCCCCTCAAATCACCCCAGGACCCCCCCAGGACCCCCCAGGACCCCCCAGACCCCTCACCTGCAGAACCTGGCCACGCCCCCTATGAGCCCCCAGCCCCCCCAAACCCTCCTCAAACCCCCCAAATTCACCCCAGTACCCCCCAAAACCTCCCCAGGACCCCCCAAAATCCCCCCCGGGACCCCTCCAGGACCCCCCCAAACCCCCCCAAATCCCTTCCATGACCCCCCCAAATCCCTCCAGGACCCCCCAGATCCCCCCCGGGACCCCCCAGGACGCCCCCAAATTCCCCCCAGACCCCCAAATCTCCCCCCAGGACCCCCCAAATCCCCCCCAAAGCCCCCCCAGGACCCCCCAGATCTCCCCCAGGACCCTCCAGGACCCCCAAAACCCCCCCGGGACCCCCCCAGGACCCCCCCAACCCCCCCAAATCCCCCCAGGACCCCCCAAATCTCCACCCAGGACCCCCCAAATCCCCCCCAGGACCCCCCCGGGATCCCCCAAAGCCCCCCCAGGACCCCCCCGGGACCCCCCAAAGCCCCCCCAGGACCCCCCCGGGACCCCCCACCTCCTGGAGGCCGCGCAGCTGCACGTGGGTGGTCCACCAGTAATCCAGGGAGATCTGCAGCCCCACCGAGACCGACCTGGGGGGCTCGGGGGGGTCAGGGGGGGACCCCAAAACACCCCCGGGACCCCAGACCCACCTGGGACCCCCCAAAAAGGGACCCCAGACCCAGCTGGGACCCTCAAAAATGCTCCAAATCCACCTGGGACCCCCAAAAATTCCAACAAGGACCCTCAAAAGGGACCCCAGACCCACCTGGGACCCCCAAAATGGACCCCAGATCCACCTGGGACCCCCAAAAATCCCACCTGGGACCCCCAAAAGGGACCCCAGGCCCACCTGGGACCCCCCAAAAATCCCACCAGAGACCCCCAAAAGGGAACCCAGACCCGCCCAAGACCCCCAAAAATCCCACCTGGGACCCCCTAAAAGCGACCCCAGACCCACCTGGGACCCCTAAGACCCCCCAAATCCACCTGGGACCCCCAAAACTTCCAACAAGGACCCTCAAAAGGGACCCCAGACCCACCAGAGACCCCCAAAAATCCCACCTGGGACCCTCTAAAAGGGACCCCAAATCCACCTGGGACCCCCAAAGAGACCCCAGACCCACCTGGGACCCCCCAAAAGGGACCCCAAACCCACCTGGGACCCTCAAAAATGCCCCAAAATCCCACCTGGGACCCCCCCAAAAGGGACCCCAGACCCACCAGAGACACCCCCAATCCCCCCAGGACCCCCAAAACCCCCCAAGTTCCCCCCAGGACCCCCCCCAAATTCCCCCTGGGACCCTTCAGGACCCTCCAAACCTTCCCCAAATTCCCCCCAAATCCTCCCCAGGGCCCCCAAAGCCCCCCCAAATCCCTTCCAGGATCCCCAAATCCACCACAGGACCCCCCCAGGACCCCTCAAATTCCCCCCAGGATCCCCCCAGGACCCCCCCAAAACCCCCTCAAATCCTCCCCAGGACCCCCCAAATCCCTTTCAGGACCCCCAATTCCACCCCCAGGACCCCCCAAACCTTCCCCAAATCCCCCCCAAATCCCTTCCAGGACCCTCAAATCCCCCCCAATTTCCCCCCAGGACCCCCCAAATCCCCCCCAGGACCCCCCCCAGGACCCCCAGGACCCCCCCCCAGGCCGGCCCCCCCCCTCACCTGCAGAACCTGGCCACGCCCCCTATGACCCCAGCCCCCCAAACCCCCCCAAATCCCTCCCAGGACCCCCCAAATCCCCCCCAGGACCCCCCAGGACCCCCCCCCCAGGGCCCCGCCCCCCCCCCTCACCTGCAGAACCTGGCCACGCCCTCCAGCAGCAGCCGCGCCCGGCGCCGCCGGGGGGGCTCGGCCAGAGCCCAACCCCCCAGGAGCAGAGACCCCCCCAGGGCGGCGCCCAGGGTGACATGGCGCAGGGTGACAGCCCGCGGGGACCTGCGGGGTCACAGGGGTCATGGGGTCAGGGGTCACAGGGTCAGGGGTCACGGGGTCAGTGACACCCCCAGGAACAATGACAACCCCCCCCCACCGGGGTCAGTGACCCCCCCAGGGCGGCCCCCCAGGGTGACACCGGGGACAGCCCGTGGGGACCTGTGGGGTCACAGGGGTCATGGGTCAAGGGTCAGGGGTCACTGACACCCACAGGGTGACACCCCCAGGGTCAGTGACACCCTCCCCCCCCCCCGGGGTCAGTGACCCCCCCCCAGGGCGGCCCCCAGGGTGACCTGCAGGGTCACAGGGGTCACGGGGTCAGGGGTCACTGACACCCACAGGGTGACACCCCCAGGGTCAGTGACCCCCCCAGGGTGACACCGGGGACAGCCCGCGGGGACCTGTGGGGACAGGTCAGGGGTCAAGGGTCACGGGGTCAGGGGTCAGGGACATCCCCAGGAACAATGACACCCCCCCCAGGGTCAGTGACCCCCCCCAGGGCGGCCCCCAGGGTGACACCGGTGACACTTGTCAGGGACCTGTGGGGTCAGGGACAGGTCAGGGGTCAGGGGTCAGGGGTCACTGACACCCCCAGGGTGACACCCCCTGGGTCAGTGACCCCCCCAGGGTGGTCCCCAGGGTGACACCAGTGACACCCCCCAGGGACACCCCATGGGAGCTGTGGGGACAGGGACAGGGCAAAGGTCAGGGGTCAGGGGTCAGTGGCACGGGTCAGGGGTCAGGGACACCACACAGGGTGAGCCACTGCTGTGACCTGTGGGGTCAGGGGTCAGAGGTCAGGGGTCACTGACACCCGCAGTGACACCCCCAGGGTGACACCTGTGACACCTGTCAGGGACCCGCAGGGCCAGGGGTCAGAGGTCAGGGGTCAGTGACACCCCCCAGGGACGCCCTATGGGACCTGTGGAGACAGGTCAGGGGTCAGGGGTCAAGGGTCAGTGACACTCCCAGGGTGACAGCCCTCAGGGTCACCACCCACTGTGACCTGCAGGGACAGGGACAGGTCAGAGGTCAGGGGTCAGGGGTCAAGGGTCAGTGACACCCCCAGGGCCACCATGGCCACAGCACCGGGGGAGGGGCCTGCAGGGAACGGGGACAGGGCAAAGGTCAGGGGTCAAGGGCCAGCTGTGGGTCAGGGGGCTGGGGTCAAAGGTTGGGGTCAGGGGTCAAGGACCCTCTATGGGTCAAAGGTCAGGGGTCAGGAGCTCTCTGTGGGTCAGGGGTCAAGAATCCCCTATGGGTCAGGGGTCAGGGGTCAAGGACCAGCTGTGGGTCAGCGGGCGGGGGTCAAAGGTTGGGGTCAGGGGTCAAGGGTCCTCTATAGGTCAGGGGTCAGGGGTCAAGGACCCTCTGGGTAAAAGGTCAGGGGTCAGGAACTCTCTGTGGGTCAGGGGTCAAGGCTTGGGGTCAGGAAGCCTCAGCAGGTCAGGGGTCAAAGGTCATAGACCCTCTGTGGCTCAGAGGTCAAGGACCAGCAGCGGGTCAGCGGGCTGGGGTCAAAGGTTGGGGTCAGAGGTCAAGGATCCCGTACGGGTCAGGGGTCCCATGACCCCCCCAAAGCCCCCCAGGGACCCCCAAGTGGGGGTCAGGGGTCACGAACCCTCCCCCATATCCCCCCCCCCAATTTGGGTCGGGGGTCCCAGACCCCCCCCATCCCCCCCCCGACTGGGGTCAGGGGTCACGAACCCCCCCATCCCCCCCCAAATTTGAGTCGGGGGTCCCGCCCCTCCCCCACCCCCCCCATCCCCCCCCAAATTTGAGTCGGGGGTCCCGCCCCTCCCCCCCCTCACCGCGGGGTCTCTCCGGGGCCGCTCCGGGGCCGCTGGTGGGGGAGGGGCAGCAGCCGCTGGTGGGGGAGGGGCAGCAGCCGCTGGTGGGGGAGGGGCAGCAGCCGCACCTGGGGGGGGGGGGGGAAGGGTCAGGGGTCAGGGGAGACCCCCCCCGGGGAGGGGGGGACCCCAAATTCCAGAAAGGGGGGGGAGGGGTCCCGAGGGGGGGGGCACAGGCGACATTGGGGGGGTGACAGGTGACATTGTGGGGGGGCTCAGGTGACATTGGGAGGGGGCACAGGTGACATTGGGGGGGCACAGGTGACATTGTGGGGGGGACAGGTGACATTGGGGGGGGGACAGGTGACATTGGGGGGGGCACAGGTGACATTGTGGGGGGGCACAGGTGACATTGGGGGGGGGACAGGTGACATTGGGGGGGCACAGGTGACATTGGGGGGGGCACAGGTGACCCTGGGGGGGCTCAGGTGACATTGGGGGCGGGTCCCAAGGGGCACAGGTGACATTGGGGGGTCCTGGGGGGTGACAGGTGACACTGAAGGTGGGGCACAGGTGACCCTGGGGGGGCTCAGGTGACATTGCAGGGGGGACAGGTGGCATTGGGGGAGGTCCCCAGAGGGTGGACAGGTGACTCTGGGGGGGTCTCAGGTGACATTGGGGGGGGTGGGTCCCAAGGGGCACAGGTGACACTGGGGGAGGGGGCACAGGTGATATTTGGGGGGTCCTGGGGGGGGCACAGGTGACATTGGGGGGGTCCTGAGGGGGAGGACAGGTGACACCAGAGGGTCCCAGGGGGCTTCAGGTGACATTGGGGGGTCCCAAGGGGGGGCCAGGTGACCCTGGGGGGGCTCAGGTGACACTGAGGGGACACAGGTGACATCGGAGAGGGTCCCAAGAGGGTGGACAGGTGACACTGGGGGGTCCTGGGGGGCACAGGTGACATTGGGGGGGGGGTCCCAGGGGGGTCAGGTGACATTGAGGGGATGAGGTGACATTGGGGGGGGCACAGGTGACCTTGGCGGGGGTCCCAGGGGGACAGGTGACACTGGGGGGGGGCGGTCTCAGGGGGGCACAGGTGACATTGGGGGGTCTCAGGTGACATTGGGGGGTCTCAAGAGCACAGGTGACACTGGGGGAGGGGGCACAGGTGATATTTGGGGGGGGTCCTGGGGGGGGCACAGGTGACATTGGGGGGGTCCTGAGGGGGAGGACAGGTGACACCAGAGGGTCCCAGGGGGCTTCAGGTGACATTGGGGGGTCCCAAGGGGGGGCCAGGTGACCCTGGGGGGGCTCAGGTGACATTGGGGGGCACAGGTGACATCGGAGAGGGTCCCAAGAGGGTGGACAGGTGACATTGGGGGGGGGGTCCTGGGGGGTGACAGGTGACATTGAAGGGTGGCACAGGTGACATTGGGGGGAGGAGGTGACATTGCGGGGGGGCTCAGGTGACACTGGGAGGGGGGGGAGGCACAGATGACATTGGGGGGGTCCCAGAGGTGACAGGTGACATTGGGGGGGGGCACAGGTGACATTGGGGGGGGGTCCTGAGGGGGGGGGACAGGTGACACCAGAGGGTCCCAGGGGGCATCTCAGGTGACATTGGGGGGTCCCAAGGGGGGCCAGGTGACCCTGGGGGGGCTCAGGTGACATTGGGGGGGGGCACAGGTGACATTGGAGGGGCACAGGTGACATTGGGGGGGGGTCCTGAGGGGGGGGCCAGGTGACACCAGAGGGTCCCAGGGGGCTTCAGGTGACATTGGGGGGGTCCCGGGTGGGGGGGGGTACAGGTGACATTTGGGGGTCCCGGGGGGGGGTTCAGGTGACACCGGGGGGTCCCGGGGGGGGGGGGGGGACAGGTGACACCGGGGGGGGGTCCCGAGGGGGCTCAGGTGACATTGAAGGGGTCCCGGGGAGGTGACACCGGGGGGGTCCCGAAGGGGGGGGAGGGGTCAGTGACCCCAGGGGGGTCCCCGGTGCCTCCCGTGGGGGGGAAGGGGGGGGGGGGCGGGGCGCCCTGAGGGGGATCCCGGGGGCGGGGGGGTCCCGGCGGAAGTTCCGGGAAGTTGCGGGAGGGGGATCCCTGAGGGGGGGGGGGGTGACCCCGGGATGAGGGGGGAGGGGTCCCCCGGTGGGGGGGGGAGGGTCCCGAGGTGGGGGAGGGGGGGTGGGGGAGGGTCCCGGTGCCGCCCCCCCCCCCCCGCCCCCCCCCCCTCACCGCCCCGCCGCAGCCCCATCGCCCGCCGCCGCCGCCGCCGCGCGCCGGGCCCCGCCCCCCGCGCGCTCTCATTGGCTGAGCCCTCACCGCGGGCTCGCACCCCATTGGCTTAGCCGGGATAGCCCCGCCCCGCCCGCGCCGCCCCGAGCGCTGATTGGCCGGAGCACGGCGCGAGCGGGAATGGGCAGAGGGGGCGCGGCGGAGGGGCGGATGGGGCGGGGCTAAGGGAAGAGGGGGCGGGGCTAAGGAGGGGGCGGGGTTAAGAAAGGGGCGGGGCTCCGAGGGGGTTCCTGAGGGCGGGGGAGGGGAGCCGGGGACACCCCGGGATGGCCCCGCCCCCTGGGCGAGCCCCGCCCCTTTCCAAGATGGCGGCGGTCGGTGAGAACGGGACCGGGGGGGTCCCGGGACCTTTCCCCTCCCCCCACCCCCGGCAGAGGCCCCGCCCCCGGAAGTGCGGGGGGGGGAGGGGCGGAGGGGGCGGGGCTCCCTCCCCCACCCCGCGGGGTCGCCCCGCCCCCAGCGGCTCCGGCCGGGGAGGGGGAGGGGGAGGGGGAGGGGAGGGGGAGGGGAGGGAACAGGCCACGCCCCCAGCCCGGATCTGCGCCCCGGCCCCGCCCTCACCTGCCCCTCACCTGTGTGACCCCCAAAACCCAACCCCTCACCTGTGTGACCCAAAAACCCAACCCCCTCACCTGTGTGACCCCCAAACCCAACCCCCCTCACCTGTGTGACCCCCCCCACCTGTGTGACCCCCAAACCCAACCCCTCACCTGTGTGACCCAAACCCAACCCCCTCACCTGTATGACCCCACTCACCTGTGTGACCCCAACCCCCCTCACCTGTATGACCCCAAACCCAACCCCCTCACCTGTGTGACCCCAACCCCCCCCACCTGTGTGACCCAAAAACCCAACCCCCCTCACCTGTGTGACCCCCAAAACCCAACCCCCTCACCTGTGTGACCCCAAACCCAATCCCCTCACCTGTGTGACCCCAAAAACCCAACCCCCCTCACCTGTGTGACCCCCAAAACCCAACCCCCCTCACCTGTGTGACCCCAAACCCAACCCCCCTCACCTGTGTGACCCCCCTCACCTGTGTGACCCCCCTCACCTGTGTGACCCCAAACCCAACCCCCCTCACCTGTGTGACCCCCCTCACCTGTGTGACCCCCAAACCCAACCCCCCTCACCTGTGTGACCCCCCCTCACCTGTGTGACCCCAAACCCAACCCCCCCTCACCTGTGTGACCCCCAAACCCAACCCCCCTCACCTGCCCCGCCCCCTCCTCACCTGCCCTGCCCCGACCACACCTGTCCCACCCCAAAACAGCGCCACCCCTCACCTGCCTCTCACCTGTGCCCCCCCCTCACCTGCCCCCACCCCAAAAGAGCTCCACACCTGCCCCACCCCTCACCTGCCCCACCCCTCACCTGCCCCACCCCTCACCTGTCTCCCTCTGACCTCACCTGTCCCACTCTCACCTCTCCCACCCTTAACCCCCCCAAAAAGCCTCACACCTGTGCCCTCACCTGTCCCACCCCTCACCTGCCCCGCCCCAGCCCCACCCTGACCACACCTGTCCCTGCCCAAAACTGCCCCTCACCTGTCCCCTCTGACCTCACCTGCCCCTCACCTGTCCCCTCCCGTCTCACCTGTCCCTCACCTGTCCCCTCCCCTGTCCCCTCCCCTGTCCCCTCACCTGTCCCTCCCCTGTCTCACCTGTCCCTCCCGTCTCCCCTGTCACCTCCCCTGTCCGCTCCCCTGTCCCCTCCCCTGTCCCCTCCCCTGTCTCACCTGTCCCCTCCCCTGTCTCACCTGTCTACTCACCTGTCCCCTCTAAACCTCACCTGTCCCCTCACCTGTCCCTCCCCTGTCTCACCTGTCCCTCACCTGTCCCCTCCCCTGTCTCACCTGGCCCCGCCCTCCTCCCCCAGCACAGCCCCGGGGCCCCCCCAGCCCCCCCCGCCGGAAGCGGCCCCGGGCCCCAGGTGAGGGCCCAGGTGAGGCGGGCGGGGGAGGGGCCGCACCTGCCCCACCTGCCCCCCGAGATCGTCCGGAGGATCCTGCAGGCGGCCGTGGAGGGGGAGGGGGCGGTGCCCTTCCTCTGCAGGTGAGGCGCACCTGGGCACACCTGGGCACACCTGGGGACAGCTGGGGACAGCTGGGGACACACCTGGATACACCTGGGGACAGCTGGGGACACACCTGGGCACGCCTGGGGACACACCTGGGGACAGCTGGGGACAGCTGGGGCACCTGGGGACACACCTGGGGACACCTGGGAGCACCTAGGAGCACCTGGGCACACCTGGGACACACCTGGGCACAGCTGGGGACAGCTGGGGGCACCTGGGGACACACCTGGGGACAGCTGAGATACACCTGGGCACACCTGGGGACAACTGGGGACAGCTGGGGACACCTGGGCACACACCTGGGGACACCTGGGACACACCTGGGGACAGCTGGGTGCACCTGGGAGCACCTGGACACACCTGGGGGCACCTGGGGACACCTGGGACACACCTGGGCACACCTGGACATACCTGGGGGGTGTAACTGTCACACCTGGGCACACCTGGGGGCACCTGGGGGCACCTGGAGACACACCTGGGGACACCTGGGGGCACCTGGGGGCACCTGGGAGCACCTGGGCACACCTGAGGGCACCTGGGGACACCTGGAGACACACCTGGGCACACCTGGGGGCACCTGGGGACACACCTGGGGACACCTGGGAGCACCTAGGAGCACCTGGGCACACCTGGGGACACCTGGGGACACCTGGGCACACCTGGGGGGTGTAAATGTCACACCTGGGAGCACCTGGGGCACACCTGGGCACACCTGGGGATACCTGGGCACACCTGGGGGCACCTGGGGACACCTCGGGACATGCCTGGGGGGTGTAACTGTCACACCTGGGCACACCGGCGGTCACCTGTCTCACCTGTCTCACCTGTCCCTCACCTGTCTCACCTGTCCCAGGGCGTCCCGCGTCTGCCGCCTGTGGCGCGACCTGGCCGCCGACCCCCGGCTGTGGCTGCGGGTTCACCTGAGGGGACACCTGAGGGGACACCCTGGGCGGCCCCGCCCGCCGCCGCCGCCGCCCCCCCGAGCAGGTGCTGGGCCCCCTGCTCCGATTGGCCGAGACCAGGTGAGGCCTGACCACGCCCCCCACAGGTGTGAGGGTACCTGCCCACCTCACCTGTGTCACCTGTGTCACTTGTCCCTCACCTGTCACTCACCTGTCCTCTCACCTGTCGCTCACCTGTCCCCAGGTTCTCCCTCCTGCAGGAGTTCGTGCTCAGTGATTGGAGCAGCCACGTGGGGCCCCTGCTGCAGGTGAGCACCCGGGCACACCTGGGGACACACCTGGGGACACACCTGGGGACACACCTGGGACACACCTGGGGACACACCTGGGACACACCTGGGGACACACCTGGGGACACACCTGGGACACACCTGGGGACACACCTGGGGTCACCTGGGGTCACCTGGGGACACCTGGGGACACACCTGGGGACACACCTGGGGACACACCTGGGGACACACCTGGGGTCACCTGGGGTCACCTGGGGACACCTGGGGACACACCTGGGACACACCTGGGGGACACACCTGGGACACACCTGGGGGACACACCTGGGGTCACCTGGGGACACCTGGGGACACACCTGGGGACACACCTGGGGTCACCTGGGGACACCTGGGCACACCTGGGCACACCTGGGACACAATTGGGAAGACCTGAGATACACCTGGGACACCTGGGCACACCTGGGACACACCTGGGCACACCTGGGACACACGTGGGCACACCTGGGGGACACCTGAGATACACCTGGGGTCACCTGGGGACACCTGGGCACACCTGGGACACACCTGGGACGCACCTGGGGACACACCTGGGACCACACCTGGGCACACCTGGGCACACCTGGGGACACCTGGGCACACCTGGGGACACCTGGGGACACCTGGGGACACCTGGGCACACCTGGGACACACCTGGGACACACCTGGGCACACCTGGGACACACCTGGGCACACCTGGGCACACCTGGGGCACACCTGGGCACACCTGGGCACACCTGGGGACACCTGGGGACACACCTGGGCACACCTGGGGATACACCTGGGCAGACCTGAGATACACCTGGGGACACCTGGGGACATACCTGGGCACACCTGGGGGTCACACCTGGGGGTCACACCTGTGAGGTCACTCACCTGAGCCCCCCCTGTGCCCCCCCCAGGCGCTGAGCAAGTTCTGCCCCCCACCTGCAGCACCTGGAGCTGCGGCGCTGCCAGGGTGAGAGCTGAGGGGGGACACCTGGGGGGGGTTGGGAACACCTGGGCAGGTGTGGTGACACCTGGGGGGGTTTTGGTCACACCTGGGCGGGTTTTGGTCACACCTGGATGGGTTTTGGTCACACCTGAGCAGGTGTGGTCACACCTGGGGGGGTCCCGATCACACCTGGGCAGGTTTGGTGACACCTGGGTGGGTTTTGGTCACACCTGGGCAGGTTTTTGGTCACACCTGGACAGGTGTGGTCTCACCTGGGGGGGTTTTGGTCACACCTGGGCAGGTGTGGTCTCACCTGGATGGGGTTTGGTCACACCTGGGGGTGGTCTCAGTGACACCTGGGCAGGTCTGGTGACACCTGGGGGGGTCCCAGTGACACCTGGACAGGTGTGGTCACACCTGGATGGGTTCTGGTCACACCTGGGCGGGTTTGGTCACACCTGGGCAGGTGTGGTCACACCTGGATGGGTTTTGATCATACCTGGACAGGTTTGGTGACACCTGGATGTGTTTTGGTGACACCTGAGCAGGTGTGGTCACACCTGGGCAGGTTTTGGTCACACCTGGGCAGGTGTGGTCACACCTGGGGTGGTCCCAGTGACACCTGGGTGGGATTTGGTCACACCTGGGCAGGTTTTGGTCACACCTGGGCAGGTGTGGTCACACCTGGATGGGTTCTGGTCACGCCTGGGTGGGTTTGGTCACACCTGGGCAGGTTTGGTGACACCTGGGTGGGATTTGGTCACACCTGGATGGGGTTTGGTCACACCTGGGCAGGTTTGGTCACACCTGGATGGGTTTTGGTCACACCTGGTGACACCTGTGGGGGGGTTGGGCTCGGCAGGTGGAGCCGGCGGCGCTCGGGGGGTTCCTGGCGGCCCCTCCCCCCCTGCAGCACCTGCACCTCACCTGTCCTCACCTGCGGCCGGTGCTGCCGGCCCTGGCCGTGAGTGCGGGGGGGGAGGGGCGGGGCGGGGAGACCCCGGGAACCCCCCAAAAAAAACCCCAAAAAAACCCCAAAAAACCCAAATTCACCCCAAATATCCCAAATCCATCCCCAAAAAAACCAAAAAACCCCAATTCACCCCCAAAAAACCCCGAACATCCCAAATTCACCCCAAATTCATCCCAAAAACCCCCAAATTCACCCCAAATTCATCCCAAAAACCCCCAAAAAACCCCAAATTCATCTCAAAAAAAACCCTCCAATTTCACCCCAAAAAATCCCAAATTCATCCCAAATTCACCCCAAAAAACCCCAAATTCACCCCCCAAAACCCTGAACATCCCAAATCCATCCCAAAAAAAACCCAAAAATCCCAAATTCACCCCAAAAAACCCCCAAATTCACCCCCCAAAAAACCCATATTCACCCCAAAAAACCCCAAATTCACCCAAAAAAACCCCAAATTCACCCCAAAAACCCCAAATTCATCCCAAACCCCAAATTTATCCCAAAAAAAACCCCAAATTCATCCCAAAAACCCCAAATTCACTCCAAAAAACCCCAAATTCACCCCCAAAAAAACCCAAAAAACCCCAAATTCATCCAAAAAACCCCAAATTCACCCCAAAAAAACCCAAATTCATCCCAAAAAAACCCAAAAAAAACCCCAAATTCATCCCCAAAAAAACCCAAAAACCCAAAATTCACCCCAAAAAAACCCCAAATTCATCCCCCAAAGCCCCAAATCCTCCCCAAATTCACCTCAAACATCCCAAATATCCCAAAACGACCCCAAAAAACCCCAAATTCACCCCAAATCCATCCCCAACCTGCCTCAAACATCCAAATCTCCCAAAACCACCCCAAAACCACCCAAATTCACCCCAAATATCCCAAAATCACCTCAAAAAAACCCAAAACCGCCCCAAACATCCCAAAATGACCCCAAAAAACCCCAAATTCACCTCAAAAAAAAAAAACCCAAAAAATCCCAAATTCATCCCCAAAAGCCCCAAATCCGCCCCCAAATTCACCCCAAACCTGCCCCAAACCCCCAAATATCCCAAATCTCCCCAAATCCACCCCAAATATCCCCAAACCACCCCCCAAAAAAACCCCAACGTCCCAAATTTATCCCAAATTCACCTCAAAAAAAAAACCCAAAACCCCAAATTCGTCCCAAATCTCCCAAATACACCCCCAAAAAACCCAAATTCACCCCAAAAAAACACCCAAAAAAACCCAAATTCACCCCAAAAAACCCCAAATTCACCCCAAAAAACCCAAATTCACCCCAAAAAAAACCCCAAAAAACCCAAATTCATCCCAAAAACCCCCAAATTCACCCCAAAAAACCCAAATTCACCCCAAAAAAACCCCAAAAAACCCAAATTCACCCCAAAAAAACCCCAAATTCACCCAAAAAACCCAAATTCACCCCAAAAAACCCCAAATTCACCCCAAAAAAACCCCAAATTCACCCCAAAAAAAACCCAAAAAACCCAAATTGACCCAAAAAAACCCAAATTCACCAAAAAAACCCAAATTCACCCCAAAAACCCCAAATTCATCCCAAAAAAACCCAAATTCATCCCAAAAAAACCCCAAATTCATCCCCAAAAAAACCCAAAAAAAACCCAAATTCACCCCAAATCCATCCCCAACCTGCCCCAAACATCCCAAATCTCCCAAAACCACCCCAAAACCACCCAAATTCACCCCAAATATCCCAAAGTCACCTCAAAAAAAACCCAAATCCACCCCAAACATCCCAAAATGACCCCAAAAAACCCCAAATTCACCTCAAAAAAAAAAAAACCCCAAAAACCCCAAATTCATCCCAAACATCCCAAATCTCCCAAATTCACACCCCCAAAAAATCCCAAATTCATCCCCAAAAGCCCCAAATCTGCCCCAAATTCACCCCAAACCCCCCAAATATCCCAAATCTCCCAAATCCAACCCCAAATATCCCCAAAACCACCCCAAAAAAAACCCCAACATCCCAAATTTACCCCAAATTCACCTCCAAAAAAAAAACAAAACCAAAACCCAAATATCCCAAATTCACCCCAAAAACCTCCGAATTTACCCCAAAACCCCCAAATTCACCCAAAAAAACCCCAAATTCACCCCAAAAAACCCCCAAAAACCCCAAATTGACCCCAAAAAACCCCAAATTCACCCAAAAAACCCCCAATTTCACCCAAAAAAATTCCAAATTCACCCCAAAAACCCCAAATTCATCCCAAAAAAAACCCAAATTCACCCAAAAAAACCCCAAATTCACCCCCAAAACCCCAAATTCATCCCAAAAAACCCCAAATTCATCCCAAAAAACCCCAAATTCACCCCAAAAAAACCCAAATTCATCCCAAAAAAACCCAAAAAACCCCCAAATTCACCCAAAAATACCCAAATTCATCCCAAAAAAACCCAAAAAACCCAAATTCATCCCAAAAAACCCAAATTCACCCCAAAAACCCCAAATTCATCCCAAAAAAACCCCAAATTCATCCCCAAAAAAACCCAAAAAACCCCAAATTCATCCCCAAAAAACCCCAAAAAACCCAAATTCACCCCAAAAACCCAAATTCATCCCCCAAAGCCCCAAATCCTCCCCAAATTCACCTCAAACATCCCAAATATCCCAAAACGACCCCAAAAACCCCAAATTCACCCCAAATCCATCCCCAACCTGCCCCAAACATCCCAAATCTCCCAAAACCACCCCAAAACCACCCAAATTCACCCCAAATATCCAAAATCACCTCAAAAAAACCCCAAAACCCACCCCAAACATCCCAAATTCACCCCAAATATCCCAAAATGACCCCAAAAAACCCCAAATTCACCTCCAAAAAAAAAAACCCCAAAACCCCAAATTCATCCCAAAATAACCCAAACATCCCAAATCTCCCAAATTCACCCCCAAAAAACCCCAAATTCATCCCAAAAAAACCAAAAAATCCCAAATTCATCCCCAAAAGCCCCAAATCCGCCCCAAATTCACCCCAAACCTGCCCCAAACCCCCCAAATATCCCAAATCTCCCAAATCCACCCCAAATATCCCCAAACCACCCCAAAAAAACCCCAACATCCCAAATTTACCCCAAATTCGCCTCAAAAAAAAAAAAAATCAAAAAACCAAAACCCAAAAAAACCCAAATTCACCCCAAAAAACCCAAATTCCAACCCCCAAAAAACCCCAAAAAACCCAAATTGACCCCAAAAATCCCAAATTCACCCCAAAAACCCCCAAATTCACCCCAAAAACCCCAAATTCACCCCAAAAACCCCAAATTCATCCCAAACCCCAAATTCATCCCAAAAACCCCAAATTCACCCCCAAAAAAACCCCAAAAAAACCCAAATTCATCCCAAAAAACCCAAATTCATCCCCCAAAGCCCAAATCCGCCCCCAAATTCACCCCAAACCTGCCCCAAACCCCCCAAATATCCCAAATCTCCCAAATCCACCCCAAACATCCCCAAACCACCCCCAAAAAAAAACCCCAACGTCCCAAATTTACCCCAAATTCACTCAAAAAAAAAAAAAAACAAAAAAACCAAAACCCAAATATCCCAAATTCACCACAGAAACCTCCGAATTTACCCCAAAAAACCCCAAATTCACCCAAAAAAAACCCAAATTCACCCCAAAAAAAAACCCAAAAAACCCAAATTGACCCCAAAAAACCCCAAATTCACCCAAAAAAACCCAAATTCACCCCAAAAAAACCCCAAATTCATCCCAAAAAAACCCCAAATTCACCCCAAAAAACCCAAATTCATCCCAAAAACCCCAAATTCACCCCAAATTCATCCAAAAAACCCAAAATTCACCCCAAAAACCCCAAATTCACCCCAAAAAAACCCCAAATTCACTCCAAAAAAACCCAAAAAACCCCAAATTCATCCAAAAAACCCAAAATTCACCCCAAAAAACCCAAATTCATCCCAAAAAACCCCAAATTCCACCCAAAAAACCCAAATTCATCCCAAAAAAAACCTAAAAACCCCCAAATTCACCCCAAAAAAAACCCCAAATTCATCCCCAAAAAAACCCAAAAAACCCCAAATTCATCCCCCAAAGCCCCAAATCCTCCCCAAATTCACCTCAAACATCCCAAATATCCCAAATTCATCCCAAAAAAACCCAAATTCACCCCAAATCCATCCCCAACCTGCCCCAAACATCCCAAATCTTCCAAAAACCACCCCAAAACCACCCAAATTCACCCCAAATATCCCAAAATCACCTCAAAAAAAACCCAAAACCGCCCCAAACATCCCAAATCCACCCCAAACATCCCAAAACCGCCCCAAAAAAACCCCAACATCCCAAATTTATCCCAAATTCACCTCAAAAAAACCAACCCAAGTACCCCAAATTCACCCCAGAAACCTCCGAATTCACCCCAAAAAACCCCAAATTCATCCCAAAAAACCCCAAATTCATCCCAAAAAACCCCAAATTCATCCCAAAAAAACCCAAAAAAACCCAAATTCACCCCAAAAACCCCAAATTCATCCCAAAAAAACCCAAATTCACCCCAAAAAAACCCAAATTCATCCCAAAAAACCCCAAATTCATCCCAAAAAAACCCAAAAAACCCAAATTCGTCCCAAAAAACCCAAAATTCACCCCAAAAACCCCAAATTCATCCCAAAAAAACCCAAATATCCCAAATCCATCCCAAAAACCCCAAAAAAAACCCAAATTCACCCCAAAAAACCCGAACATCCCAAATTCATCCCAAAAAACCCAAAATTCACCCAAAAAAGCCCAAATTCATCCCAAAAAAACCCAAATTCACCCCAAAAAAACCAAATTCACCCCAAAAAAACCCAAATTCATCCCCAAAAAACCCCAAAAAAACCCAAAATTCACCCCAAAAAACCCAAATTCATCCCCCAAAGCCCCAAATCCTCCCCAAATTCACCTCAAACATCCCAAATATCCCAAAACGACCCAAAAAAACCCCAAATTCACCCCGAATCCACCCCAGACCCGCCCAAACATCCCAAATCTCCCAAAACCACCCCAAAACCACCCAAATTCACCCCAAATATCCCAAAATCACCTCAAAAAAACCCCAAAACCGCCCCAAACATCCCAAATCCACCCCAAACATCCCAAATGACCCCAAAAAAACCCCAAATTCACCTCAAAAAAAAACAAACCCCAAAAACCCCAAATTCATCCCAAACATCCCAAATCTCCCAAATTCACCCCCAAAAACCCCAAATTCACCCCAAATCCCCCCCAAACATCCCAAAACCGCCCCAAAAAAACCCCAACATCCCAAATTTATCCCAAATCCACCCCAAAAAAACCAACCCAAGTATCCCAAATTCACCCCAGAAACCTCCGAATTCACCCCAAAACCCCCAAATTCACCCCCAAAAACCCCCAAAAACCCCAAATTGACCCCAAAAAAACCCAAATTCACCCAAAAAAAAAACCCCAAAAAACCCCAAATTCACCCCAAAAACCCCAAATTCACCCCAAAAAAACCCAAAAAACCCAAATTGACCCCAAAACCCCCAAATTCACCCAAAAAACCCAAATTCACCCCAAAAACCCCCAAATTCACCCCAAAAAAACCCAAAAAACCCAAATTGACCCCAAAAACCCCCAAATTCACCCAAAAAAACCCAAATTCACCCCAAAAAACCCCAAATTCACCCAAAAAAACCCCAAAAAACCCAAATTGACCCCAAAAACCCCCAAATTCACCAAAAAAACCCGATTTCACCCAAAAACCCCAAATTCACCCCAAAAAAAACCCAAAAAACCCAAATTGACCCCAAAAAACCCCAAATTCACCAAAAAACCCCGAATTCACCCCAAAAAAACCCCAAATTCACCCCCAAAAAAAACCCAAAAAACCCAAATTGACCCCAAAAAACCCCAAATTGACCCCAAAAACCCCAAATTCCATCCCAAAAACCCCCAAATTCACCCCAAAAAATCCCAAATCCATCCCCAAAAGCCCCAAATCCGCCCCAAATTCACCCAAACCTGCCCCAAACCCCCCAAATCTCCCAAATCTCCCAAATCCACCCCAAACATCCCAAAACCCGCCCCAAAAAAACCCCAACGTCCCAAATTTACCCCAAATTCACCTCAAAAAACCCAAAACCCAAATATCCCAAATTCACCCCAGAAGCCTCCGAATTTACCCCAAAAACCCCAATTCACCCAAATATCCCAAACATCCCAAATCTCCCCAAATTCACCCCAAAAACCCCAAATTCATCCCAAATCCCCCCAAATATCCCCAAAACCGCCCCAAAAAAAACTCCAACATCCCAAATTTATCCCAAATCCACCTCAAAAAAACCAACCCAAGTATCCCAAATTCACCCCAAAACCCCAAATTCACCCAAAAAAACCCCAAATTCATCCCAAAAACCCCAAATTCACCAAAAGAAAAACCCAAAAACCCCAAATTGACCCCAAAAAACCCCAAATTCACCCAAAAAAAACCCAAATTCACCCCAAAAAACCCCAAATTCATCCAAAAAAAACCCAAATTCACCCCCAAAAAACCCAAATTCATCCCAAAAAAACCCAAATTCATCCAAAAAAACCCAAATTCACCCCCCAAAAATCCCAAATTCATCCCAAAAGCCCCAAATCCGCCCCAAATTCACCCCAAACCTGCCCCAAACCCCCCAAATATCCCAAATCTCCCAAATCCACCCCAAATATCCCCAAAAACCGCCCCAAAAAAACCCCAACATCCCAAATTTATCCCAAATCCACCCCAAAAAAACCAACCCAAGTATCCCAAATTCACCCCAGAAACCTCCGAATTCACCCCAAAAAACCCAAATTCATCCCAAAAACCCAAATTCACCCCAAAAAAAAACCAAAAACCCCAAATTGACCCCAAAAAACCCCAAATTCACCAAAAAAAAACCCAAATTCACCCCAAAAACCCCAAATTCACCCCAAAAAAACCCAAATTCACCCCAAAAAAACCCCAAAAAACCCAAATTGACCCCAAAAAACCCCAAATTCACCCCGAATCCACCCCAGACCCGCCCCAAACATCCCAAATCTTCCAAAAGCACCCCAAAAATACCCGAATTCACTCCCGAAACCCCCCAAATTCATCCCAAATTCACCCAAAATTCATCCCAAACACCCCCAAAAACCCCAAAAAAACCCCAAATTGACCCAAAAAACCCCAACATTCCGAATTTATCCCAAATTCACCTCAAAAAAAAACCCCCCAAATATCCCAAATTCATCCCAAAAAAACCCCAAACATCCTGAATTCACCCCAAAAAGCCCCCAAATTCACCCCAAAAACTCCCCAAATTCACCCCCCCAAAAAAACCCCAAAAAATCCAAATTGACCCCAAAAAACCCCAAATTCACCCAAAAAACCCAAATTCACCCCAAAAAAACCCAAATTCACCCCAAAAAACCCCAAATTCACCCCAAAAAAACCCCAAAAAACCCAAATTGACCCCAAAAAACCCCAAATTCACCCCAAAAAAACCCCAAAAAACCCAAATTGACCCCCAAAAACCCCAAATTCACCCGAATCCACCCCAGACCCGCCCCAAACATCCTAAATCTTCCAAAAGCACCCCAAAAATACCCGAATTCACTCCCGAAACCCCCAAATTCATCCCAAATTCACCCAAATTCATCCAAACACCCCAAAAACCCCAAAAACCCCCAAATTCACCCCAAAAAACCCCAACATTCCAAATTTATCCCAAATTCACCTCAAAAAAAAAACCCCAAATATCCCAAATTCATCCCAAAAAAACCCCAAACATCCCGAATTCACCCCAAAAAAAACCCCCAAAACCGCAAATTCATCCCAAATCCACCCCAAATATCCCAAATTCACCTCCAAAAATCCCAAAAAACCCCAAATTCACCCCAAAAAAAACCCAAAAAACCCCAAATTCACCCCCAAAAACCCCAAATTCACTCCCAAAAAACCCCAAATTCATCCCCCAAAAAAACCCAAAAAACCCCAAATTCACCCCCTAAAAAACCCAAATTCATCCCAAAAAACCCCAAAATTCACCCCAAAACCCCCAAATTCATCCCAAAAACCCCAAATTCACCCCCCAAAAAAACCCAAAACCCCCCAAATTCACCCCAAAAAAACCCCAAATTCATCCCCCAAAGCCCCAAATCCTCCCCAAATTCACCTCAAACATCCCAAATATCCCAAAACGACCCCAAAAAAACCCCAAATTCACCCCAAATCCATCCCCAACCTGCCCCAAACATCCCAAATCTTCCAAAAGCACCCCAAAAATACCCGAATTCACTCCCAAAACCCCAAATTCATCCCAAATTCACCCAAATTCATCCCAAAAC
>JAJNNQ010000484.1:0-45894 GCA_027886175.1 Phylloscopus collybita
TGATGCTGGGATGGGTGGGAATAACTTTGTGATACATGGGGATGATGCTGGGATAGGTGGGAATGGTGTTGGGATAGGTGGAAATGGTGTTGGGATAGGTGGGAATGGTGTTGGGATAGGTGGAAATGGTGTTGGATAGGTGAGAATAGTGCTGTGATACATGGGAATGATGTTGGGATGGGTGGGAATGATGTTGGGATGGGTGGGAATGATGTTGGGATGGGTGGGAGTGATGTTGGGATGGGTGGGAATGGTGTTGTGATACATGGGAATGATGTTGGGATAGGTGGGAATGATGCTGGGATAGGTGGGAATGATGCTGGGATAGGTGGGAATAATGTTGGGATAGGTGGGAATAGTGTTGGGATAGGTGGGAATAGTGTTGGGATGGGTGGGAATGATGCTGGGATGGGTGGGAATGATGTTGGGATGGGTGGGAATGGTGTTGTGATAGGTGGGAATGATGTTGGGATAGGTGGGAATGATGTTGGGATAGGTGGGAATAACGTTGGGACACATGGGAATGATGCTGGGATAGGTGGGAATGATGTTGGGATGGGTGGGAATAATGCTGTGATACACGGGGATGTCCTTTGGGATCCTGGCTCTGTGCCAGAACAGTGCTGGGGTGGGTGGGAATGATGTTGGGATAGGTGGGAATAATGTTGGGACACACAGGAATGATATCGTTGTACATGGGAATAATGTTATGGGACACCAGAATAATGTTGTGATACATGGGAGTGATGTTGGGATAGGTGGGAATGATGTTGGGATAAATGGGAATGATGTTGGGATGGGTGGGGAAAAGCTTTGTGATACGTGGGGATAATGCTGTGATACATGGGAATGATGTTGGGATAGGTGGGAATGATGTTGGGCCACACGGGAACGATGTCGTTGTACATGGGAATAATGTTATGAAACAGTCCAGGTGCCTGGAGATGTTTTAGCCCTGTTCCCCAGGTCCTGAGCAGAGTTCTCCAGGTGCCTGGAGATGTTTTATCCCCGTTCCCCAGGCCCTGGGCAGGGTTCTCCGGGCTCCTGGAGATGTTTTAGCCCTGTTCCCCAGGCCCTGAGCAGGGCTCTCCGGGTTCCTGGAGATGTTTTAGCCCCGTTCCCCAGGCCCTGAGCAGAGTTCTCCAGGTGCCTGGAGATGTTTTATCCCCGTTCCCCAGGCCCTGGGCAGGGCTCTCCGGGTTCCTGGAGATGTTTTAGCCCCGTTCCCCAGGCCCTGAGCAGAGTTCTCCAGGTGCCTGGAGATGTTTTAGCCCCGTTCCCCAGGCCCTGAGCAGAGTTCTCCGGGCTCCTGGAGATGTTTTATCCCTGTTCCCCAGGCCCTGAGCAGGGTTCTCCAGGTTCCTGGAGATGTTTTATCCCCGTTCCCCAGGCCCTGGGCAGGGCTCTCCGGGTTCCTGGAGATGTTTTATCCCGGTTCCCCAGGCCCTGGGCAGAATTCTCCGGGTTCCTGGAGATGTTTTAGCCCCGTTCCCCAAGCCCTGAGCAGGGTTGTTTTCCAGAGGAGCTGGTGGTCAGCTCGGTGGAGCTGGTGCCCGGGGACTGCATCCGTGTGCCCGCGGCCGGGGCGGTGCTGCCCTGCGACGCCGCGCTGCTGAGCGGGGAGTGCATGGTCAACGAGAGCCTGCTGACCGGTGAGCCCTGCCAGCACAGCTGGGAAAGCTTCCCTTCCCTTCCCTTCCCTTCCCTTCCCTTCCCTTCCCTTCCCTTCCCTTCCCTTCCCTTCCCTTCCCTTCCCTTCCCTTCCCTTCCCTTCCCTTCCCTTCCCTTCCCTTCCCTTCCCTTCCCTTCCCTTCCCTTCCCTTCCCTTCCCTGGGGAAGGAGTTGTTGTGTCTGCCCAAAACAGAAAGCATCAGTTGGCAGGGAGTGCAGAGCTGGGCACCAATGCAGTGCAAGGTCGGGCACCAATGCAGTGCAGGGTCAGGCACCAATGCAATGCAGGGTCAGGCACCAGTGCAGTGTAGGGTCAGGCACCAATGCAGCACAGAGTTACGCAGCAATGCAGTGTAGAGCAGGGCACCAATGCAGTGCAGGGTCGGGCACCAATGCAGTGCAGGGTCAGGCACCAATGCAGCACAGAGTTAGGCACCAATGCGGTGCAGAGCCGGGCACCAATGCAGTGCAGGGTCAGGCACCAATGCAATGCGGGGTCGGGCACCAATGCAGTGTAGAGCCAGGCATCAATGCAATGCAGGGATGGGCACCAATGCAGTGCAGAGCCGGGCACCAATGCAGTGCAGGGTCAGGCACCAATGCAGTGCAGGGCTGGGCACCAATGCAATGCAGGGCTGGGCACAAATGCAGTGCAGGGCTGGGCACCAGTGCAGTGCAGGGTCAGGCACCAATGCAGTGCAGGGCTGGGCACCAATGCAGTGCAGGGTCGGGCACCAAAGCAGTGTAGAGCAGGGCACCAATGCAGTGCAGAGCTGGGCACCAATGCAGCGCAGAGTTAGGCAGCAATGCAGTGCAGAGCTGGGCACCAGTGTAGTGCAGGGTTTAAAAAACACAAACCCCAAAGCCCTGAGGCCTCACATTCCCACAGGGCTCAGTCAGAGTCACCTCCCCAGCCCGGCCATCCCCCCCTGAGGGTGACAGTGACCCTGGGGTGTCCTGGGCAGGGGACAGTGGCTCCCCCTGAAGGTGACAATGACAATGTGTCCTGGGCAGGGGACAGCGGCTCCCCTGAGGGTGACAGTGACCCTGGGGATGTCCTGGGCAGGGGACAGCGGCTCCCCTGAGGGTGACAGTGACCCTGGGGATGTCCTGGGCAGGGACAGCGGCTCCCCCGAGGGTGACAGTGACCCTGGGGATGTCCTGGGCAGGGGACAGTGGCTCCCCCTGAAGGTGACAATGACCCTGGCAGGGGAGAGTGGCTCCCCCTGAGGGTGACAATGACAATGACAATGTGTCCTGGGCAGGGGACAGTGGCTCCCCCTGAAGGTGACAATGACCCTGGGCAGGGGAGAGTGGCTCCCCCTGAGGGTGACAATGACAATGACAATGTGTCCTGGGCAGGGGACAGCAGCTCCCCCTGAGGGGGACAATGACAATGACAATGTGTCCTGGGCAGGGGACAGCGGCTCCCCCTGAGGGGGACAATGACAATGACAATGTGTCCTGGGCAGGGGACAGCGGCTCCCCCTGAGGGTGACAATGACAATGACAATGACAATGACAATGTGTCCTGGGCAGGGGAGAGTGGCTCCCCCTGAAGGTGACAATGACAATGACAATGGTGTCCTGGGCAGCGGACAGCAGCTCCCCCTGAGGGTGACAATGTGTCCTGGGCAGGGGACAGCGGCTCCCCCTGACGGTGACAATGACAATGACAATGACAATGACAATGACAATGTGTCCTGGGCAGGGGAGAGCCTGAGGGTGACAGTGACCCCGGAGATGTCCTGGGCAGGGGACAGCGGCTCCCCCTGAAGGTGACAATGACAATGGTGTCCTGGGCAGGGGACAGCGGCTCCCCCTGACGGTGACAATGACAATGTGTCCTGGGCAGGGGACAGCGGCTCCCCCTGAAGGTGACAATGACAATGACAATGACAATGTGTCCTGGGCAGGGGAGAGCAGCTCCCCCTGAAGGTGACAATGACAATGACAATGACAATGTGTCCTGGGCAGGGGAGAGCGTGCCGGTGATGAAGACGCCGCTGCCGGCGGGCGGAGCCGCCTACTGCCCCGAGGAGCACCGGCGGCACACGCTGTTCTGCGGGACACAGCTGATCCAGGCCAAGGCCTACACGGGCGGGGAGGTGCTGGCCGTGGTCACCCGCACAGGTGAGGGGCTGGGGGACAACCTGGGGGTGGACACTGGGATGGACCCCGGGATAACCCTGGGATGGAGCTGGGATGGAGCTGGGATGGAGCTGGGATGGAGCTGGGATGGAGCTGGGATGGAGTTGGGATGGAGCTGGGATGGAGCCTGGATGGAGCCTGGGATGGAGCTGGGATGGAGCTGGGATGGAGCCGGGATGGATCCAGGATGGAGCTGGGATGGAGCCGGGATGGAGCCTGGGATGGATCCAGGATGGAGCTGGGGTGGAGTTGGGATGGAGCTGGGATGGAGCCGGGATGGATCCAGGATGGAGCTGGGATGGAGCTGGGATGGAGCTGGGATGGAGCTGGGATGGAGCTGGGATGGAGCCTGGATGGAGCCTGGGATGGAGCTGGGATGGAGCTGGGATGGAGCCGGGATGGATCCAGGATGGAGCTGGGATGGAGCTGGGATGGAGCTGGGATGGAGCTGGGATGGAGCTGGGATGGAGCTGGGATGGAGCCCGGGATGGAGCCAGGGATGGATCCGGGATAGAGCTGGGATGGAGCCTGGGATGAACCCGGGATGGAACCAGGATGGAGCTGGGATGGATCCCGGGATGGAGCTGGGATGGAGCCAGGGTGGATCTGGGATGGATCCCAGGATTGGATCCCAGGATAGATCCCAGGATAGATCTCAGGGTTGGATCCCAGGATGGACCCGGGCTGGATCCCAGGATGGATCCTGGGATAGATCCCAGGATAGATCCCAGGATAGATCCCAGGATGGACCTGGGATGGCTCCCAGGATGGATCCCGAGATAGATCCCAGGATAGATCCCAGGATTGGATCTCAGGATAGATCCCAGGATTGGATCCCAGGATTGGATCCCAGGATGGACCCAGGCTGGATCCCAGGATAGATCCCAGGATGGATCCCAGGATTGATACCAGGATTGGATCCCAGGATGGATCCCAGGATTGGATCCCAGGATAGATCCCAGGATAGATCCCAGGATTGGATCCCAGGATTGATACCGGGATGGATCCCGGGATGGATCCCAGGATGGATCCCAGGATTGGATCCCAGGATAGATCCCAGGATAGATCCCAGGATAGATCCCAGGATTGGATCCCAGGATAGATCCCAGGATAGATCCCAGGCTGGACCCGGGCTGGCTCCGTGCCCCCGGGCGCAGTGCCGGGCAGTGACCTCCCGCCTGTCCCGCAGGGTTCTGCACGGCCAAGGGGGACCTGATCAGCTCCATCCTCTACCCCAAACCCGTCAGCTTCAAGTTCTACAAGGACGCCGTCAAGTTCGTGCTGTTCCTGGCCGTCCTGGGTAGGTCCGGGCCCGGAGGCGCCTCCCGGAGCAGCCGCATCCCTTGGGATGGGATCCCATTCCCGCTCCCTGCCGGGCCGTGCTTGGTAACCCAGCCCGTTCTGCCCCGGCACAGCTCTCGTCGGCACCTTGTACAGCATCCTCATCTTGGTGAGGAACCAGGTAGGGCTGCTGGGGGCGGGGGAGCCCGCGGGGATCCCAAGGGGGAGGGATGCCCACCCCTCCTCCTCCTCCTCATCCTCGTCCTTGTCCTCCTCCTCATCCTCCTCATCCTCGTCCTTGTCCTCCTCCTCATCCTCCTCATCCTCGTCCTTGTCATCCTTGTCCTCGTCCTCCTCATCCTCATCCTCCTCATCCTCCTCCTCGTCCTCCTCCTCCTCATCCTCGTCCTTGTCATCCTTGTCCTCGTCCTCCTCATCCTCCTCCTTGTCCTCCTCCTCATCCTTCTCCTCTTCCTCATCCTCCACCTCGTCCTCCTCCTCATCGTCCTCGTCCTCGTCCTTGTCCTCCACCTCGTCCTCATCCTCGTCCTCCTCCTCATTGTCCTTGTCCTCCTCCTCCTCCTCCTCCTCATCCTCGTCCTCATCCTCCTCCTTGTCCTCTTTGTCCTCCTCATCCTCCTCCTCGTCTTCCTCGTCCTCATCCTCCTCCTCCTCCTCATCGTCCTCATCCTCGTCCTCATCCTCCTCCTCGTCCTCTTTGTCCTCCTCATCCTCCTTCCCATCCTCCTCCTCCTCCTCCCCCTCCTCCTCGTCCTCGTCATCCTTGTCCTCGTCCTCCTCCTCCCCCTCCTCCTCATCGTCCTCGTGCTCCTCCTCCTCCTCCTCCTCCTCCTCCTCCTCCTCCTCATCCTCCTCGTTCTTGTCCTCCTTCTCCTCGTCCTCCTCCTCGTCCTTCTCCTCGTCCTCCTTGTCCTCGTCCTCCTCCTCCTCATCCTCCTTGGCCTTCTCCTCTTCATCCCCCTCCTCCTCATCCCCCTCCTCCTCCTCCTCCCCCTCCTCCCCTGCCAGGTCCCCGTGGGACAAATCATCATCCGCGCCCTGGACCTGGTCACCGTCATCGTTCCTCCGGCGCTGCCGGCCGCCATGACCGTGGGCACCATCTACGCCCAGAACCGCCTGAAGAAGCAGGGCATCTTCTGCATCAGCCCGCCCCGCATCAACCTCTGCGGGAAGCTCCGCCTGGTCTGCTTCGACAAGGTGAGCCGGGCCGGGCCGGGCCGGGCCGGTCCCGGTCCCGCCCGGGGCTGACAGGGATGGATGGATGGCTGTGCCCGCAGACGGGGACGCTGACCCAGGAGGGGTTGGACGTGTGGGGCGTGGTGCCCCTGGAGCGGCAGCGCTTCCTGCCGCTGCTGCACGAGCCGCGGCTGCTGCCCGCCGGGCCGCTGCTCTACGCCCTGGCCTCCTGCCACGCCGTGTCGCCGCTGCGGGGACAGCTGGTCGGAGACCCCGTGGACATCAAGATGCTGGAGTCCACCGGCTGGGTGAGGCGGCGGGGGAGGGATGCCCACCCCTCCTCCTCCTCGTCCTCCTTGTTCTCCTCGTCCTCCTCATCCTCCTCCTCATCGTTCTCCTCATCGTCCTCCTCCTCGTCCTCCTCCTCGTCCTCCTCCTCCTTGTCCTCGTCTTCCTCCTCGTCCTCCTCCTCATCGTCCTCCTCTTGTCCTCCTCCTCCTCGTCCTCCTCGTCCTCATCGTCCTCCTCCTTCTCCTTGTCCTCCTCCTCCTCCTCCTCCTCCTTGTCCTCCTCCTCCTTGTCCTCCTCATCCTCCTCGTCCTCCTCGTCCTCTTCTTCCTCCTCCTCCTCGTCCTCCTCATCCTCCTCGTCCTCCTCCTTGTCCTCCTCCTTGTCCTCCTCCTCATCCTCTTCCTCATCCTCCTCGTCCTCCTCCTCCTCGTCCTCCTTGTCCTCCTCATCCTCCTCCTCCTCCTCCTCCTCCTCCTCCTCCTCCTCCCCTGCCAGGTCCCCGTAGGACAAATCACCATCCGGCGGGGCCGGAGCGGGAGTTGTGGGGAGGTCTCGGTGGGTTCCGGACCCTCGGATGAGCTCGGCGGGGTTTTGCCCTCTCGCTTTCAGCGCCTGGAGATGATGGAGGAGGAGGAGGAGGAAGGGGAGCTGCCGGCCTTCCAGCAGTTCGAGATGAAGGTGTTGGCCGTGGTGAAGCCCCCGCCGGAGGAGGAGCAGCCTCAGGACAGGGTAACCCTGGGGTGGGGCAGCAGCTCCCCAGCCTCCCGGAGGAGCTGCTGGCCCGCCCTGAGCCCGCCTGCTCCCCGCAGAGGCTCCAGGCCCCCGTGGGCATCCTGCGGCGTTTCCCCTTCTCCTCCTCCCTGCAGAGGATGAGCGTCCTGGTCAAGCTGCCCGGGGAGGCCTCGGCCCACGCCTACGTCAAGGGCGCCCCGGAGATGGTGGCCAGTCTCTGCAGGAAGGAAACTGGTTGGTACTGGGAGCTGGGCTCGCCCCTTGGTCCTGCTGGCAGCGTCCCTGAGGCTGATCCCATGGGGAATTGTCCTCGGGAATGCCCTGGGGCAGATCCCAAAGGCTTTGGGGGGGCTCCAGCCACGGGGAGGGAAAGGAAACGGGAGCCACGAGATGGGGAATGAGGTTGGGGGCTTCCCCCAGCCCAGTGTGGGATTTCCAGGCTCCTGGAAGTGAGGAAAAGCTTCCCCCAGCCCAGTATGGGATTTCCAGGCTCCTGGAAGTGAGGAAAAGCTTCCCCCAGCCCAGTATGGGATTTCCAGGCTCCTGGAGGTGGAGAGAACCTCCTCCAGCCCAGTATGGGGTCTCCACGCTCCTGGAAGTGGGGAAAAGCTTCCCCCAGCCCAGTGTGGGATCTCCAGGCTCCTGGAACTGGGGAGAGCTTCCTCCAGCCCAGTACGGGATCTCCACGCTCCTGGAAGTGGAGAGAACCTCCTCCAGCCCATTGTGGGATCTCCAGGCTCCTGGAGGTGGAGAGAACCTCCTCCAACCCAGTGTGGGATCTCCAGGCTCCTGGAAGTGAGGAGAGAACCTCCTCCAACCCAGTATGGGATTTCCAGGCTCCTGGAAGTGGGGAAAAGCTTCCCTCAGCCCAGTATGGGATCTCCAGGCTCCTGGAACTGGGGAGAACTTCCCCCAGCCCTAGTGGGGGATCTCCAGGCTCCTGGAGGTGGAGAGAACCTCCTCCAGCCCAGTGTGGGATCTCCAGGCTCCTGGAAGTGAGGAAAAGCTTCCCCCAGCCCAGTATGGGATCTCCAGGCACCTGGAGGTGGAGAGAACCTCCTCCAGCCCAGTATGGGGTCTCCAGGCTCCTTGGGGTGGGAACACATGCCCCAGCCCATCCTGGGATCTCCAGGCTCCCTGAGGAGGAGCAGCTGCTGGTGATGGCCCAGCCCCCAGGGTTGGGATGTCCCCTCTCCGGGGCCGGGGTTCCCTCAGGAGCTGTTCTGGCTTTCCCCAGTGCCCCCGGATTTCTCCCAGATGCTCCGGCACTACACCAGCGACGGCTTCCGCGTCCTGGCGCTGGCCTGCAAAGCCCTGGGCACGCTGGCCACCTTCGAGGAGGCCCTGCAGCTCCCCAGGTGGGTGCTGGGGCTTCCTCTCTCCACCTCCTGGCTGGCTCCTGGGATGTCCCGCGGGGAATTTTCAGCCCCAATCCCTAGGGAGGGGGTTCCTGGCTGGTTCCCAGGTGGATTTTGGGTGGTGACAGCCCCTCCGTGTCGCTGTGGGACACAATAGATGGAGACAGGGAGTGGTGATTTTCTCAGAAGGCTGCTGTGGACTCCTCAGCAGGGAGGAGTTACAAGTTTATTTTCCAGGCTTCTTTTATACTTTTATAAATTTTATAAATTTTATAAATTTTTTATAAACTTTTAAAAATAATTTTTAATAAATTTATTAATTTTTTAATTAATATAAATTTTTTATAAACGTTTAAATCTTTTATAAAATTTTTATAAAATAAATTTTATAAAAAAAATAAATTTTTATAAATTTAATACATTTATAAATTTATTTTAAATTTTATAAATTTTGTAAACTTTTTAATAAAATTAATAATTATAAATAAATTTTTTATAAACTTTTATAAAAGTATAAAAGTTTTACACTTTTAACTTTTTATAAATGTGCCCACCTTAGAGGTGGGACCCCTTGGAACCATTGGCCACTTCCAGAGACCATCACCAAGTCCCTCCTCTGAGAAATTATGTGAGAAACAAAGTCGTTTACCATGTGTGACCTCGTTTAGCAGTAAAAGTGCCTGAGAACAGAATTTCCTAAAACCAAACCATGGCAGGCACCAATCGTAGCAGCACCTCCGTCCTCCCTGCTGGTGCTGGAGGTGGTGCAAGGCTCCGTGTCTCCGGCCAGGGACGCGGTGGAGAGCGGCCTGAGCTTCCTGGGCTTCCTGGTGATGAAGAACGTGCTGAAGCCGGAGTCGGCGCCGGTGATCCAGCTGCTGCGCAGCGCCAACATCCGCCCCGTCATGGTGACAGGTGACAGCCCTGGCTGGGGATGGGGGCTGCGGGGGGACGGGGCCCGGCGGTCCTGGGGGTGGGCAACGGGGGGGAAAGGGGCTGTCCCAGCAGGGATCCCAACAGGGATCCCACCAGGAGTCCAGCAGGGATCCTACCATGGACCCAGCAGGGATCCCAGCAGAGATCCCAGCAGAGATCCCACCAGAGATCCCACCACGAACCCAGCAGAGATCCCAGCAGAGATCCTACCAGGGACCCAGCAGGGATCCTACCATGGACCCAGCATGGATCCCAGCAGAGATCCTACCAGGGAGCCAGCAGGGATCCCAGCAGAGATCCTAGCAGAGATCCCACCATGAACCCAGCAGGGATCCCAGCAGAGATCCCACCAGGGATCCTACCAGGGAGCCAGCAGGGATCTCCAGCAGAGATCCCAGCAGGGAGCCAGCAGGGATCCCAGCAGAGATCCCAGCAGGGAGCCAGCAGGGATCCCAGCAGAGATCCCAGCAGAGATCCCACCATGAACCCAGCAGGGATCCCAGCAGAGATCCCAGCAGAGATCCCACCATGAACCCAGCAGGGATCCCAGCAGAGATCCCAGCAGAGATCCCAGCAGAGATCCTACCAGGGACCCAGCAGGGATCCCAGCAGGAACCCAGCAGGGATCCCAGCAGAGATCCCAGCAGAGATCCCACCAGGGACCCCAGCAGAGATCCCAGCAGGAACCCAGCAGGGATCCCAGCAGAGATCCCACCAGGAACCCCAGCAGGGATCCTACCAGGGATCCTACCAGGAACCCAGCAGGGAGCCCAGGAGGATCCACACGCCAGGAACCCCAGCAGGGATCCCAGCAGAGATCCTACCAGGGATCGTACCAGGAACCCCAGCAAGGATCCCAGGAAGAACCACACCCCAGGAACCCCAGCAGGGATCCCACCAGAAACTCAGTAGGAACCCCAGCAGAGATCCTACCAGGAACCCAAGCAGGGATCCCAGCAGAGATCCCAGCAGGGATCCTACCAGGAACCCCAGCAGGTATCCCACACCAGGAACTCCATCAGAGATCCCAGGAGGAACCACACCCCAGGAACCCCAGCAGGGATCCCACCAGAGATCCTACCAGGAACCCTAGCAGGGATCCCAGCAGGGATCCCACCAGGAACCCCACACTAGGAACCTCATCAGAAACACTACCCCAGGAATCCCACCAGGGATCCCACCAGGAACCCCACCAGGGATCCCACATGGAATCCCACCAGGGATCCCACATGGAACCCCACCGGGGATCCCACATGGAATCCCACCACGGATCCCAGCAGGAATCCGTTCCTGAGGCAGCTGTGGGGGCACCACGAGGGTTCCTGACCCTGGCTCTGCATCCCTTCCCTCGGGACGCCCCTTCTGCTGCTGGGCTCGGGGTGTGGACCTTTTCTGGGTGGAAGAACCCATTGTCCTGCTGTCCATGCCCTCTTTGAGACCCCAAACTCCGTGGCTGCTGCAGGGGGTGGTGCAGGGCCACCTCTGGGTTGGATTCCTGGACTGGAACCCACATCTGCTTGGGGCAGGTGGCTCGGTTTGGAGAGACAGGGATCTGCCAGGGAAAGCTGGAGTTTCCCTCAGAATGGGGAATGTAAACCCCTCACCCCCCTCCAAATTATAATTTTGCAATTCAGGGGCTTTCAGGCAAAGATTTGGGAATGGGAATAACAGTTCTTTACTGGGAATGTTAACAATGCAAATGTAGTAGAAAACAAACAAACAACAATCCTGGAGAACCCTGACAGAGTCAGAGCTACAACCTGACACCCTGTTGGTCAGGGGTGGTGAGAAGGGTCCAGAGATGGTGAGAAGGGTCCAGAGATGGTGAGAAGGGTCCAGAGATGGTGAGAAGGGTCCAGTGATGGTGAGAAGGGTCCAGGGTGGTGAGAAGGGCCCAGGGATGGTGAGAAGGGCCCAGGGGTGGTGAGAAGGGCTCAGGGATGGTGAGAAGGATCCAGGGATGGTGAGAAGGGCTCAGGGATGGTGAGAAGGGTCCAGTGGTGGTGAGAAGGGTCCAGGCATGGTGAGAAGGGTCCAGTGGTGGTGAGAAGGGTCCAGGCATGGTGAGAAGGGTCCAGTGGTGGTGAGAAGGGCCCAGAGATGGTGAGAAGGGTCCAGTGGTGGTGAGAAGGGTCCAGGCATGGTGAGAAGGGTCCAGTGGTGGTGAGAAGGGCCCAGAGATGGTGAGAAGGGTCCAGGGATGGTGAGAAGGGTCCAGGGATGGTGACAAGGGCTCAGGGATGGTGAGAAGGGCCCAGGGATGGTGAGAAGGGTCCAGTGGTGGTGAGAAGGGCTCAGGGATGGTGAGAAGGGTCCAGGGATGGTGAGAAGGGTCCAGTCTCACTCCGGGAATCCAGTGGAACCAGATCCCTGGTGTTCCTGAGTCTCAGTTTTTATCCAGGTGGGAATGGTTGGTTCCCCCACTGGGTGGAGCATCTCACACTGGGATGATGGGATGTGGATGTTCTGCTTTGGGGATGTGGCTTTTAGGGGTGTCTGAATGGCCCATCAGCAGAAAATGTCCCCCTGGAGGGAGGACAGGGGTGACAGAGATAACAAACTCTGCCCCACCTGGCTTTATCAGCTGGCCCCTTATCAGAAGTCACCACCCCCCTCCCCCCAGAGTCACAGGAGATAAAGAAACACAAAACATCTCCCCAGCTGCTCCCAACAGATGGAACAGAACAGTTTTGGTTCCACAACCCAGGACAGCAGGGCGGGGCAGGAGCTCTTGGAGGACGGGAGAGGGAAGGGGACCCCGGCTTCGAGCTGCTCCTGGGAGTCCCCCGAGCTCCTTCCCCTGACGTGCCCCCCACCGTGTCCCCCGTGGGCAGGGGACAACATGCTGACAGCCATGAACGTGGCGCGGGGCTGCCGCATGGTGGAGCCCAGGGAGGCCGTGGTCTTCGTCACCGCCTCGCCGCCCGGCCGCGACAAACCCGCCAGCCTCCGCTTCGTCCCGGCCGAGCACTCCCAGGGCGAGGAGCAGCCCCCCCAGGTGAGAGCCCAGGGCACCTCCTGGCAGCCCAGGAACTCTGCTCAGGGCTGGGTTTTTTTGGTGGAATCGCGGAATTCCAGCGTGGTTTGGGGCGGGAGAGGTCTGAAAGCTGATCCTGTTCCATGGGCAGGGACACCTCCCACCACCCCAGGGTGCTCCAAGCCCTGTCCAACCTGACCTGGGACACCTGCAGGGATCCAGGGAGTCCCTCAAACCCGGCTTTTTCCAGTCCTGGGGATCCCAGAATGGGTGGGGTTGGAAGGGAACTCAAAGCTGATCCCATCCCATGGGCAGGGACATCTTCCACTGTCCCAGGGTGCTCCAAGCCCTGTCCAACCTGGCCTGGGACACCTCCAGGGATCCAGGGAGTCCCTCAAATCCGGCTTTCTCTGCAGTCTTGGGAATCCCAGAGAGGGTTGGGTTGGAAGGGATCTCAAAGCTGATCCCATCCCATGGGCAGGGACATCTTCCACTGTCCCAGGGTGCTCCCAGCCCCAGTGTCCAACCTGACCTGGGACACCTCCAGGGATCCAGGGAGTCCCGCAAACCCGGCTTTTTCCACAGTCCTGGGGATCCCAGAATCCCAGAATGGGTTGGGTTGGAAGGGATCTCAAAGCTGATCCCATTCCAGGAGCAGGGACACCTCTCACCACCCCAGGGTGCTCCAAGCCCCAGTGTCCAACCTGGCCTGGGACACCTCCAGGGCTCCAGGGGCAGCCCCAGCTGCTCCGGGCACCCTGTGCCAGCCCTGCCCACCCTGCCAGGGAAGGATTTATCCCAATATCCAAGGAATGGAGTCCCTCAAACCCGGCTTTCTCCACAGTCCTGGGGATCCCAGAATCCCAGAATGGATGGGGTTGGAAGGGAACTCAAAGCTGATCCCATCCCATGAGCAGGGACATCTTCCACCACCCCAGGCTGCTCCCAGCCCCAGTGTCCAGCCTGGCCTGGGACACCTCCAGGGGTCCAGGGGCAGCCACAGCTGCCCTGGGCACCCTGTGGGGTGGAATTCCTTCCCAATATCCAAGAAATGGAGTCCCTCAAACCCGGCTTTCTGTGCAGTCCTGGGGATCCTAGAATGGGTTGGGTTGGAAGGGAACTCAAAGCTGATCCCATCCCTGCCAGGTCCTGCTCCGGGCTGGGCATGGGGTCTGGGTCAGCCGGCACCCCAAACAGCCCCAGCAGGAATTGGGGTTTTGGGGAGCCCTTCCTGCTGCTCCAGCCCAACCCTACATCCCAAACAGCCCCGCTGGGAATTGGGATTTTGGGGAGCTGTTCCCACTGCTCCAAACTGGGCATGGAGAGCTGGGTCAGCCCATCCCTGCACCTCAAACAGCCCCAGCAGGAATTGGGATTTCAGGGAGCTGTTCCCATTGCTCCAGCCCATCCCTGCACCCCAAACAGCCCCACTGGGAATTGGGGTTTCGGGGAGCCATTCTTGCTGCTCCAGCCCATCCCTGCACCCCAAACAGCCCCACTGGGATTTGGGGTTCTGGGGAGCCATTCCCACTTCTCCAGGCACCCTAAACAGCCCCACTGGGATTTGGGATTTTGGGGAGCCCTTCCCACTGCTCCAGCCCAGCCCTGCACCCCAAACAATCCCGCTGGGAATTGGGGTTTCGGGGAGCCTTTCCTGCTGCTCCAGGCACCCCAAACAGCCCCACTGGGATTTGGGGTTTCGGGGAGCCATTCCCATTGCTCCAGGCACCCCAAACAGCCCCACTGGGATTTGGGGTTTTGGGGAGCCCTTCCCACTGCTCCAGGCACCCCAAACAGCTGCACTGGGATTTGGGATTTTGGGGAGCCCTTCCCACTGCTCCAGTCCAGCCCTGCACCCCAAACAATCCCGCTGGGAATTGGGGTTTCGGGGAGCCTTTCCTGCTGCTCCAGGCACCCCAAACAGCCCCACTGGGATTTGGGGTTTTGGAGAGCTGTTCCCACTGCTCCAGGCACCCCAAACAGCCCCACTGGGAATTGGGGTTTTGGGGAGCCCTTCCCATTGCTCCAGGCACCCCAAACAGCCCCACTGGGATTTGGGATTTTGGGGAGCTGTTCCCACTGCTCCAAACTGGGCATGGAGAGCTGGGTCAGCCCATCCCTGCACCTCAAACAGCCCCAGCAGGAATTGGGATTTCAGGGAGCCCTTCCCATTGCTCCAGCCCAGCCCTGCACCCCAAACAGCCCCACTGGGAATTGGGGTTTTGGGGAGCCCTTCCTGCTTCTCCAGTCCAACCCTGCACCCCAAACAGCCCCACTGGGATTTGGGGTTCTGGGGAGCCATTCCCACTTCTCCAGGCACCCTAAACAGCCCCACTGGGATTTGGGGTTTTGGGGAGCTGTTCCCACTGCTCCAGGCACCCCAAACAGCCCGACTGGGATTTGGGGTTTCGGGGAGCCCTTCCTGCTGCTCCAGCCCATCCCTGCACCCCAAACAGCCCCACTGGGATTTGGGGTTTCGGGGAGCCCTTCCCACTGCTCTGGGTGGGTCCTGGCCGGGCCCTGTGGGCTCTGCAGGGCTGTGGCTGCAGGGCTGCGCTGTTCCCCAGCAGCAGCAGCAGCAGCAGCAGCAGCAGCAGCAGCAGCAGCAGCAGCAGCAGCAGCAGCAGCAGCAGTGGGACGGCTCCTCGCTCCCTCCCCGGCGCTGCCACTTGGCCCTCAACGGGAAATCCTTCCAGGTGGTCTGCGAGCACTTCAGCGACCTCCTGCCCAGGGTGAGGCTGCCCCGAGCTCCCAGTGCCCCCCAGGACATTCCCAGTGCCCCCCAGGACATTCCCAGTTCCCCCAAGGCCGTTCCCAGTTCCCCCCAGGACATTCCCAGTGCCCCCCAGGACATTCCCAGTTCCCATTGCCCCCCAGGACATTCCCAGTGCCCCCCAGGACATTCCCAGTTCCCCCAAGGCCGTTCCCAGTTCCCCCCAGGACATTCCCAGTTCCCCCAAGGCCGTTCCCAGTTCCCCCCAGGCCATTTCCAGTTCCCCCCAGGCCATTCCCAGTTCCCAGCTCCCATTAGGACATTCCCAGGCCATTCCCAGTCCCCCCAGGACATTCCCAGTTCCCCTCAGGACATTCCCAGCTCCCCCCAGGCCATTCCCAGCTCCGCCCAGGCTGTTCCCAGCCCCCTCCCAGCCCGGATCCCCCGGGCACTGAGGGATCCCCCTGGGCACTGAGGGATCCCCCTGGGCACTGAGGGATCCCCCTGGGCACTGAGGGATCCCCCCGGGCACTGAGGGATCCCCCTGGGCACTGAGGGATCCCCCGGACACTGAGGGATCCCCCCGGGCACTGAGGGATCCCCCCGGGCACTGAGGGATCCCCCTGGGCACTGAGGGATCCCCCGGGCACTGAGGGATCCCCCGGGCACTGAGGGATCCCCGTCCCCGTGGCAGATCCTGCTCCAGGCCACCGTGTTTGCCCGCATGCTGCCCGAGCAGAAGACACAGCTGGTCTGCAGCCTGCAGGAGCTCAAGTGAGAATCCTGGGGGATTGATCCTGGGGGGTGGATCCTGGGGGGTGGATCCTGGGGGGTTGATCCTGGGGGTGGATCCCATGGATGGATCCCAGGGATGGATCCCAAGGGACGTAGCCTGGGGGATGGAGCCCGGGGGTGGATCCCGGGGATGGATCCCAGAGGGTGGATCCCAGGGGATGGATCCTGGGGGGTGGGTCCCAGAGGGTGGATCCCGGGGATGGATCCCAGAGGGTGGATCCCAGAGGGTGGATGGGGAGGTGGATCCTGGGGGTGGATCCCAAGGGACGGAGCCTGGGGGATGGAGCCTGGGGGATGGAGCCTGGGGGTGGATCCCGGGGATGGATTCCAGAGGGTGGAGCCCAGGGCTGGATCCCAGGGGATGGATCCCAGGGGGGTGGATCCTGGGGGGTGGGGGGTGTCCCAGGGGGTGGATCCTGGGGGGTGGACCCCAGGGGTGGAGCCCAGAGTGGATCCCGGGGATGGATCCTGGGGGTGGATCCCAGGTGGTGGATCCTGGGGTGGATCCTGAGGGTGGAGCCCAGTGTGGGTCCCAGGGGGTGGGTCCCAGGGGGTGGATCCCGAGGGTGGGTCCTGGGGGTGGATCCCGGGGGATGGAGCCCGGGAAATGAATCCCAGGGGTTGATCCCAGGGGATGGAGCCCAGGGGTGGATCCTGAGGGATGGAGCCCGGGGGATGGATCCCAGAGGTGGATCCTGAGGTATTAAGCCTGGGGGTGGATCCCAGGGGTGGATCCCAGGGGTGGATCCCAGGGGGGTGGAGCTCAGGGGATGGATCCCGGGAAGTGGATCCCAGGGGGTTAGATCCCAAGGGATGGATCCCATGGGACTAACCCTGGAATTATGGGATGGGTTGCAATGGGAGACACCTCCAGCATCCCCTGGTGGCACCGGCTCCATGGGCAGGGACACTTCCACTGGTGGCCCCAGCCTGGAACGGGGCAGCCACAGCTCCTCCGGGCCCAGCCAGGGCTTCTCCCCACTCCTGGGGAACATGAGATCCCTATCCCACATTCCCTGAGGGATCTGGGCTCCCTTTCCCACTCCCTGAGGGATCTGGGCTCCCTTTCCCACTCCCTGAGGGATCTGGGCTCCCTTTCCCACTCCCTGAGGATCCCATTCCCTGAGGGATCTGGGCTCCCTTTCCCATTCCCTGAGGGATCTGAGCTCCCTTTCCCATTCCCTGAGGGATCCGGGCTCCCTTTCCCATTCCCTGAGGATCTGGGATCCCATTCCCTGAGGAGGAGCTGGGCTCCCTTTCTCACTCCCTGAGGATCCCATTCCCAGAGGGATCTGGGCTCCTTTTCCCATTCCCTGAGGATCTGGGTTCCCTTTCCCACTCCCTGAGGATACCACTCCCTGAGGATCCCGCATTCCCTGAGAATCCCATTCCCAGAGGCATCCCATTCCCAGAGGATCCCATTCCCAGAGGATCCCATTCCCAGAGGATATCCCACTCCCTGAGGATCCCACATTCCCTGAGGATCCCATTCCCTGAGGGATCCAGGCTCCCTTCCCCATTCCCTGAGGGATCTGGGATCCCTTTCCCATTCCCTAAGGGATCCGGGCTCCCTTCCCCATTCCCTGAGGGATCTGGGCTCCCTTTCCCACTCCCTGAGGGATCTGGGCTCCCTTTCCCATTCCCTGAGGATCCCATTTCCTGAGGGATCTGGGCTCCTTTTCCCATTCCCTGAGGGATCTGGGTTCCCTTTCCCACTCCCTGAGGATACCACTCCCTGAGGATCCTGCATTCCCTGAGAATCCCATTCCCAGAGGATCCCATTCCCAGAGGATCCCATTCCCAGAGGATCCCATTCCCAGAGGGATCCCATTCCCTGAGGATCCTGCATTCCCTGAGGATCCCATTCCCTGAGGGATCCCATTCCCAGAGGGATCTGGGCTCCCATTCCCGCATTCCCTGAGGGATCTGGGCCCCCATTCCCGCATTCCCTGAGGGATCTGGGCTCCCATTCCCATTCCCTGAGGGATCTGGGCTCCTTTTCCCATTCCCTGAGGATCTGGGCTCCCTTCCCCATTCCCTGAGGGATCTGGGCTCCCTTTCCCACTCCCTGAGGATCCCATTCCCAGAGGGATCCCATTCCAGAGGATCCCATTCCAGAGGGATCCCATTCCAGAGGGATCCCATTCCCAGAGGATCCCATTCCCTGAGGATCCCATTCCCAGAGGATCCCATTCCCAGAGGGATCCCATTCCCTGAGGGATCCCATTCCCTGAGGATCCCATTCCCAGAGGGATCCCATTCCCGCATTCCCTGAGGGATCCGGGCTCCCATTCCCGCATTCCCTGAGGGATCCGGGCTCCCATTCCCGCATTCCCTGAGGGATCTGGGCTCCCTTTCCCATTCCCTGAGGGATCTGGGCCCCCATTCCCGCATTCCCTGAGGGATCGGTGCTGGCTCTCCGCAGTTACTGCGTGGGGATGTGCGGGGACGGGGCCAATGACTGCGGGGCGCTGCGGGCGGCCGACGTCGGCATCTCCCTGTCCGAGGCCGAGGCCTCCGTGGCCTCGCCCTTCACCTCCCGCGTGGCCACCATCGAGTGCGTGCCGCGGGTCATCCGGTGAGTGACCAGGGTCATCCCCTGAGTGACCAGGGTCATCCCCTGAGTGACCAGGGTCACCCGGTGAGTGACCAGGGTCATCCCCTGAGTGACCAGGGTCATCCGGTGAGTGACCAGGGTCATCCCCTGAGTGACCAGGGTCATCCGGTCAGTGAGTGCCCAGGGTCATCCGGTCAGTGAGTGCCCAGGGTCATCCCCTGAGTGACCAGGGTCATCCGGTGAGTGACCAGGGTCATCCCCTGAGTGACCAGGGTCATCCGGTGAGTGACCAAGGTCGTCCGGTCAGTGAGTGACCAGGGTCATCCCCTGGGTGCCCAGGGTCATCCAGTGAGTGACCAGGGTCATCTGGTCAGTGACCAGGGTCATCTGGTGAGTGAGCAGGGTCATCCCCTGAGTGACCAGGGTCATCCCATGAGTGACCAGGGTGTATGCCCAGGGTCATCTGGTGAGTGACCAGGGTCATCCCCTGAGTGACCAGGGTCATCCGGTCAGTGACCAGGGTCACCTGGTGAGTGACCAGGGTCATCCGGTCAGTGAGTGCCCAGGGTCATCCGGTCAATGACCAGGGTCATCCGGTGAGTGACCAGGGTCATCCGGTCAGTGAGTGACCAGGGTCATCCCCTGAGTGAGCAGGGTGTGTGCCCAGGGTCATCCGGTGAGTGACCAGGGTCATCCCCTGAGTGACCAGGGTCATTCAGTGAGTGACCAGGGTCATCCCCCTGAGTGACCAGGGTCATCCGGTCAGTGACCAGGGTCATCCCCTGAGTGACCAGGGTCATCCCCTGAGTGCCCAGGGTCATCCGGTCAGTGACCAGGGTCATCCGGTGAGTGACCAGGGTCATCCCCTGAGTGACCAGCGTCATCCGGTGAGTGACCAGGGTCATCTGGTCAGTGACCAGGATCATCTGGTCAGTGACCAGGGTCATCCCCTGAGTGACCAGGGTGTGTGCCCCGGGTCATCCGGTGAGTGACCAGGGTCATCCCCTGAGTGACCAGGGTCATCCGGTCAGTGACCAGGGTCATCCGGTCAGTGAGTAACCAGGGTCACCCGGTGAGTGACCAGGGTCATCCCCTGAGTGACCAGGGTCATCCCCTGGGTGCCCAGGGTCATCCAGTGAGTGACCAGGGTCATCCGGTGAGTGAGCAGGGTCATCCCCTGAGTGACCAGGGTCATCCCATGAGTGACCAGGGTGTGTGCCCAGGGTCATCCAGTGAGTGACCAGGGTCATCCCCTGAGTGACCAGGGTGAGTGACCAGGGTCATCCTGTGAGAGAGCCAGTGAGAGGGGGAATCCCGGGAGTGTGGAGGGAATCCCGGGAATGCCCCGGGGGAATCATGGGAGTGCTGAGGGAATCCCGGGAGTGGTGAGGAAATCCTGGGAATGCCCCGGGGGGAATCCTGGAAATGCCAGGAGGAATCGTGGAAGTGCCCTGGGGGAATCCCGGGAATGCCTTGGGAATCATGAGAGTGCTTAGGGAATCCCGGGAATGCCTTGGGGGAATCCTGGGAGTGCCTGGGAAGTCCTGGGAGTAGTGGGGAAATTCCGGGAGTGCTCAGGGAATCCTGGAAATGCCCCGGGGGAATCCCAGGAATGCCGAGGGAGTCCCGGGAGTACTGGTGGGGGAATCCCGGGAATGCCTTGGGGGAATCCCAGGAATGCCGAGGGAGTCCCGGGAGTGCTGGGAATCCCGAGAATGCCGCTGGGGGAATCCCAGGAATGCCTTGGGGGAATTGGGGGAATCCTGGGAGGGCTGAGGGAATCCCGGGAATGCCCCGGGGGAATCCTGGGAATGCCGCAGTCCCCCCGGGGGGGGCTCAGCTCAGCTCCCGGGCAGGGGGTCCCGGTGCTGATGCCCTGTCCGTGTCCCCCCCTGCCCAGGGAGGGCCGGTGCTCCTTGGTCACCTCCTTCGGGGTCTTCAAGTACATGGCGCTGTACAGCCTGGTGCAGTTCGTGTCCGTGCTGCTGCTCTACACCGTGAGTGCCCCCAACCCCAAATCCAACCCTGAACCCAACCCCAAATCCAACCCCAGCCCCAAATCCAACCCCAACTCCAACCCCAAATCCAACCCCAAATCCAACCCCAAATCCAACCCTGACCCCAAATCCAACCCCAAATCCAACCTCACCCCAAATCCAACCCCAAATCCAACCCCGACCCCAACCCCAAATCCAACCCCAAATCCAACCTCACCCCAACTCCAACCCCAAATCCAACCCCAACCCCAAATCTAACCCCGACCCCAACTCCAACCCAAATCCAACCCCAACCCCAAATCCAACCCCAAATCCAACCCTGACCCCAACCCCAAATTCAACTCCAACCCCAAATCCAACCCCAAATCCAACCCTGACCCCAACCCCAAATCCAACCCCAAATCCAACCCTGACCCCAACCCCAAATCCAACTCCAACCCCAACTCCATCTCCAACTCCAACCCCAACCCCAACCCCAACCACAACCACAACCCCAACCCCTACTTTTCCTGGGAATTCCTGGGGTGCTGGTGCCTTCTGGGGTTCCCTGGAAACCGGGGCCGGGCAGGAGCAAGGGAATGAAAAGCACATTTATTTATCTATTTATCTATTTATCTATTTATCTATTTTCTCTGATTTTTGAGGCTCCCTGCAAACAGAGGCCAGGCAGGATCAAGGGAATGAAAAGCACATTTATTTATCTATTTATCTATTTATCTATTTATCTATTTATCTATTTTTGGGGTTCCCTGCAAACAAAGGCCAGGCAGAATCAAGGGAATGAAAAGCGTATTTATTTATGTATTTATGTATTTATTTATTTATGTATTTATTTAGGTATTTATTTATTTAGGTATTTATTTAGGGGTTTTTTAATGTATTTATTGATGTATTTATTTATGTCTTTATTTCCTGAGGGGCCCTCAGGTGCATTTGGGGCAGATGAAGCCCCCCCAGGGGCTGCACCCAAAAATGGACCCCGGCTTTGCTGTGTCTGAGCAAACTGGGAGAGCAGCAGCTCAGCTGTGCCTGGGGTTTGGAGTCACACACTAAAGAACTGCAGGGTCACAAATAGATTAAAAATACAAAAGCTAGAATCCCAAATCCCACATTTATTTACTTATTTATCTGTTTATCTATTTATCTATTTATCTATTTATCTATTTATCTATTTATCTATTTTTGGGGCTTCCTGCAAACAGAGGCCAGGCAGAAGCAAGGGAATGAAAAGCACATTTCTTTATCTATTTATCTATTTATCTATTTATCTATTTATCTATATATCTATTTATCTATTTTTGGGGCTCCCTGCAAACAGAGGCCAGGCAGAAGCAAGGGAATGAAAAGCACATTTCTTTATCTATTTATCTATTTATCTATTTATCTATTTATCTATTTATCTATATATCTATTTATCTATTTTTGGGGCTCCCTGCAAACAGAGGCCAGGCAGGATCAAGGGAATGAAAAGCACATTTCTTTATCTATTTATCTATTTATCTATTTATCTATTTATCTATTTATCTATTTTTGGGGCTCCCTGCAAACAGAGGCCAGGCAGAATCAAGGGAATGAAAAGCGTATTTATTTAGGTATTTATTTATTGAAGGGTCCTAAAGAACTGCAGGGTCACAAATAGGTGAAAAATACAAAAGCTAGAATCCCAAATCTCACATTTATTTACTTCTTTATCTGTTTATCTATTTATCTATTTATCTATTTATCTATTTATCTATTTATCTATTTATCTATTTTCTCTGATTTTTGGGGCTCCCTGCAAACAGAGGCCAGGCAGGATCAAGGGAATGAAAAGCACAGTTATTTATCTATTTATCTATTTATCTATTTATCTATTTATCTATTTATCTATTTATCTATTTTTGGGGTTCCCTGCAAACAGAGACCAGGCAGAATCAAGGGAATGAAAAGCGTATTTATTTATGTATTTATGTATTTATTTATTTATGTATTTATTTAGGTATTTATTTATTTAGGTATTTATTTAGGGTTTTTTTAATGTATTTATTTATGTATTTATTTATGTATTTATTTATGTATTTATTTTCTGAGGGGCCATCAGGTGCATTTGGGGCAGATGAAGCCCCCCCAGGGGCTGCACCCAAAAATGGACCCCGTCTTTGCTGTGTCTGAGCAAACTGGGAGAGCAGCAGCTCAGCTGTGCCTGGGGTTTGGAGTCACACACTAAAGGACTGCAGGGTCACCAATAGATTAAAAATACAAAAGCTAGAATCCCAAATCCCACATTTATTTACTTATTTATCTGTTTATCTATTTATCTATTTATCTATTTATCTATTTATCTATTTATCTATTTTCTCTGATTTTTGGGGCTCCCTGCAAACAGGCCAGGCAGAATCAAGGAATGAAAAGCGTATTTATTTATGTATTCATGTATTTATTTATTTAGGTATTTATTTAGGTATTTATTGATGTATTTATTTATGTCTTTATTTCCTGAGGGGCCCTCAGGTGCATTTGGGGCAGATGAAGCCCCCTCAGGGGCTGCACCCAAAACTGGACCCCGGCTTTGCTGTGTCTGAGCAAACTGGGAGAGCAGCAGCTCAGCTGTGCCTGGGGTTTGGAGTGAGGCACTGAAGAACTGCAGGGTCACAAATAGATTAAAAATAGAAAAGCTAGAATCCCAAATCCCACATTTATTTACTTATTTATCTGTTTATCTATTTATCTATTTATCTATTTATCTATTTATCTATTTATCTATTTATCTATTTATCTATTTTTGGGGCTTCCTGCAAACAGAGGCCAGGCAGGATCAAGGGAATGAAAAGCACATTTATTTAGGTATTTATTTATTTAGGTATTTATTTATTTAGTTATTTATTTAGGTATTTATTTACTGAAGGGCCCTCAGGTGCATTTGGGGCAGATGAAGCCCCCCCAGGGGCTGCACCCAAAAATGGACCCCGGCTCTCGGCTTCCACATTTTTTGATCAGTTTGGGGGTTGATCCTCCAATTACAGCCTCAGCTAATGATCTCATTGACCCCAGGTTTGCTGCCCCCAGCTCACTTTTGTTCCCATTTCTGGGCCCTGAGGCAGTGAGGTGTCTGTGACTGCCAGGCCCAGAGAGGAATTGCTGTGTCTGAGCAAACTGGGAGAGCAGAGCTCAGCTGTGCCTGGGGTTTGGAGTGAAGCACTAAAGAACTGCAAAGAGATTACAAACAGATTAAAAATATCAAAGCTCAAACCCCAAGGCATCATTCCCTAACCCTGTCCCTCCCCTCCTGCCCAGATCAACACCAACCTGAGCGATTTCCAGTTCCTCTTCTTCGACCTGGTGATCACCACCACGGTGGCAGTGCTGATGGGGCGCGCGGGGCCGGCGGCGGCGCTGGGCCCGCGGCGCCCGCAGGGAGCCCTGATCAGCGCGCTGGTGCTGGGCAGCCTGCTGCTGCAGACAGCGCTGCTCATCGCCGTCCAGCTCCTCGGCTACTTCGTCACCGTCTCGCAGAGCTGGTGAGGGACCACCCTCGGACTCGGGGAGAGTCCGAGCCCTGCTGGGCAGCAAACCCCGAGTGCTGCGTCCCTGGGAAGGGTGGAGTGTCCTGGGGTTTGTCCTGGGGTTTGTACTGGGGTTTGTCCTGGGGTTTGGGATCTGGCAGCAGACAGGGAACCATGGAATGTCCTGGGGTTTGGGATCTGGCAGCAGACAGGGAACCATGGAATGTCCTGGGGTTTGTCCTGGGGTTTGTACTGGGGTTTGGGATCTGGCAGCAGGCAAGGAACCATGGAATGTCCTGGTTTGTCCTGGGGTTTGGGATTTGGGATCAGGCAGGGAACCATGGAATGTCCTGGGGTTTGGGATCTGGCAGCAGGCAGGGAACCGTGGAATGTCCTGGGGTTTGGGATTTGGGATCTGGCAGGGAACCGTGGAAGGTCCTGGTTTGTCCTGGGATCTGGGATCTGGGATCTGGCAGCAGACAGGGAACCATGGAATGTCCTGGTTTGTCCTGGGGTTTGGGATCTGGGATCTGGCAGCAGGCAGGTCCTGGTTTGTCCTGGGGTTTGGGATTTGGGATCTGGCAGGGAACCATGGAAGGTCCTGGTTTGTCCTGGGGTTTGGGATTTGGGATCAGGCAGGGAACCATGGAAGGTTCTGGTTTGTCCTGGGATTTGGGATCTGGCAGGGAAGCGTGGAATGTCCTGGTTTGTCCTGGGGTTTGGGATTTGGGATCTGGCAGCAGGCAGGGAACCATGGAATGTCCTGGATCTGGGATCTGGCAGCAGACAGGAGGGAACCATGGAATGTCCTGGTTTGTCCTGGGGTTTGGGGTCTGGCAGCCCAAACCCTCCCCTGGCACAGCTCCCATTCCCACGGGATCTGGTTCCCGAGCAGGGACTGGAGCTGTCCCTGCTCCTCCCTTCCCCGGGGAGCTGTGCCCGTGGTGGGGAGCAGGGGGTGGTGTCCAGCCCTGCCCTGTGCCCCTCCCCAGGTTCGTCCCCCTGAACAGCACGGTGACGGCGCCCCAGAACCTGCCCAACTACGAGAACACCGTCCTCTTCTGCGTCTCCGGCTTCCAGTACCTGATCCTGGCCGTGGCCATGTCCAAGGGCCACCCCTTCCGGGAGCCGCTCTACACCAACGGTGAGGGCACGGGGACACCGGGGACACCGGGGACACCAGGGACACCAGGGACACCGGGGACACCAGGGACACCGGGGACACCGGGGACACCGGGGACACCAGGGACACCAGGGACACCGGGGACACCGGGGACACCGGGGACACCAGGGACACCAGGGACACCGGGGACACCAGAGACACCAGGGACACCAGGGACACCAGGGACACCAGGGACACCGGGGACACCAGAGACACCAGGGACACCAGGGACACCAGGGACACCGGGGACACCAGAGACACCAGGGACACCAGGGACACCGGGGACACCGGGGACACCAGGGACACCGGGGACACCAGAGACACCAGGGACACCAGGGACACCGGGGACACCGGGGACACCAGGGACACCGGGGACACCAGGGACACCGGGGACACCGGGGACACCGGGGACACCAGGGACACCAGGGACACCGGGGACACCAGAGACACCAGGGACACCAGGGACACCAGGGACACCGGGGACACCAGAGACACCAGGGACACCAGGGACACCAGGGACACCGGGGACACCAGGGACACCAGGGACACCGGGGACACCGGGGACACCGGGGACACCGGGGACACCGGGGACACACAGGGACACCGGGGACACCGGGGACACCGGGGACACCAGGGACACCGGGGACACCCACCTGAGACCACCCCCCTGCTGTCCCCTGGGGCTGGCTGGGTTTCCTTGAGGAGCTTTGGAGAAACATCTCAGGCCAATCAGGGTGAAAGGTTCCCAAGGAGGTTCTCACCCCCTGTCTCTGTAGGACATGAGATCAGGACAGGAATGAGATGGCTCCAAAATCTGTTTATTCTCAGTATTGCCTTGATACCTTTTTACAAAGATCCCACCCAAGGGCTCCTCACCTGGCACTGAGATAGACCCCCACGGGCTCCTGTGGCTGCTGGGTTTCCTGGAGGGGCTTTGGAGGAGCATCTCAGGGAAAAGGGGGTGAAAGGTTCCCAAAGAGGCTCTCACCCCTGTCTCTGTAGGACACGAGATCAGGACAGGGCTGAGATGACTCCAAAATCTCTGTTTATTCTCAGTATTGCCTTGATACCTTTTTACCAAGAACCCACCCAAGGGCTCCTCACCTGGCACTGAGAGACCCTCCATGGGCTCCTGTGGCTGCTGGGTTTCCTGGAGGGGCTTTGGAGGAACATCTCAGGGAACATCTCAGGGCAAACAGGGTGAAAGGTTCCCAAAGAGGCTCTCATCCCTGTCTCTGTAGGACATGAGATCAGGACAGGGCTGAGATGACTCCAAAATCTCTGTTTATTCTCAGTATTGCCTTGATACCATTTTACCAAAAACCCACCCAAGAGCTCCTCACCTGGCACTGAGACACTCCCCATGGGCTCCTGGGGCTGGTTGGGTTTCCTGGAGGAGCTTTGGAGGAACATCTCAGGACAAACAGGGTGAAAGGTTCCCAAAGAGGCTCTCACCCCTGTCTCTGTAGGACATGAGATCAGGACAGGGACTCTCAGGAGGCTGAGATGACTCCAATCCCTGTTTATTCTCAAGACACTTGCTTTTATACCTTGTTTACAAAGAGCCCACCCAAGGGGTGGAATTCTTGGACCACATTGGTCACATTAGAGGGACATCGAGTGAATTCCCTCCTCTGGGAAAGAACGAGGAAAAACAGGACAATGTACAATAGCACATCCCTTGTCTACAGAAATTGTCCCAGAAATTGTCCAGAAATCCCAGAAAAAAATGTTCAGAAATTTTCTGAAAGGGATTTCAGGAAATCAAAACACTGCAGGCACAGACCGTGGCTACACATCCCCCTGGGATCAGCCCAAGGCTTTATTCTCCAGAGGGTTCCAGGGCAGAGAGAGAGAGAACAAAGAAGAGAACAGGGTGGCTCGGTTTGGACAGACAGGGATCAGCCAGGGAAAAGCTGGAGTTTCCCTCAGAATGGAGAATGCAAACCCCTCACCCCCCTCCAAATGATAATTTTTGCAATTCAGGTCTTTCAGGCAAAGATTTGGGAATGGGAATAACAGTTCTTGACTGGGAATATTAACAATGCAAATGTAGTAGTAAAACAAGGCAGCAAACAAACAAACAACAATCCTGGAGAACCCTGACAGAGTCAGAGCTCCAAGCTGACACCCTGTGGGTCAGGGTGCTGGGAGCAGCCCACAGTGAGTCCTCCTGGAGTGGCAGAGGTGGTTCTGGTGGGGCAGAGATGATCCTGAGAGAAAAGGGTCCAGGGATGGTGAGAAGGGTCCAGGGGTGGTGAGAAGGGTCCAGGGATGGTGAGAAGGGTCCAGGGATGGTGAGAAGGGCCCAGTGATGGTGAGAAGGGCCCAGGGATGGTGAGAAGCGTCCAGGGATGGTGAGGAGGGTCCAGTGATGGTGAGAAGGGTCCAGGGGTGGTGAGGAGGGTCCAGTGATGGTGAGAAGGGCCCAGGGATGGTGAGGAGGGTCCAGAGATGGTGAGAAGGGTCCAGGGATGGTGAGAAGGGCCCAGGGATGGTGAGAAGGGTCCAGGGATGGTGAGAAGGGTCCAGGGATGGTGAGAAGCGTCCAGGGGTGGTGAGAAGGGTCCAGGGATGGTGAGGAGGGCCCAGGGATGGTGAGAAGGGTCCAGGGATGGTGAGGAGGGCCCAGTGATGGTGAGAAGGGTCCAGGGGTGGTGAGGAGGGTCCAGTGATGGTGAGAAGGGTCCAGGGATGGGGAGAAGGGCCCAGGGATGGTGAGAAGGGTCCAGGGGTGGTGAGAAGGGTCCAGGGATGGTGAGAAGGGTCCAGGGATGGTGAGAAGCGTCCAGGGGTGGTGAGAAGGGTCCAGGGATGGTGAGGAGGGCCCAGGGATGGTGAGAAGGGTCCAGTGGTTGAGAAGGGGTCCGGTCTTCCCCCCAGGAAATCGGGTGAAGCTGGCAGCTTTGGTGTCCCTGTCTCTCAGTTTTATCCAGACAGGAATGCCTGGGCCCCCCCTCCCACTGCCAGGGGGGATGTGACGCATCTCAAATTGGGATGATGGAATTCGGGAGGTGGTAACGGCCAGAAGGCATCCAGCCCCCTTCCCCCTTGTGTTACAAGAGATAAAGGAGAAAAAAAAAAACCAAAAAAACCCAAACATCTCCCAAACTGCTTTTGAACCGATGAAAATCGAAATACACACAAGCCAAGACACGGGGCTTTACCTGCTCAGGAAAAGAGAGCAGGGTCAAGATAAGAAGGGAGGGGTCAAACTTAGAGGTTTTGGGGTTTTCTGGGGGAAAAAAACCCCATTCCCCAGAGGGTCAGAGCAGGGCCCCTCTCGCCCCCCCCAGTGCTGTTCCTGCTGGTGCTGATCCTGCTCTTCGGCCTGATGATCTGGCTGACCCTCTACCCGCTGGGCTTCCCCAAGGCCCTGCTGAAGCTCCGGGCCATCGAGGATTTCCGCTTCAAGCTGCTCCTCCTGGGCATCGCCGCCCTCAACTTCTTCGCCGCCTTCGTGCTGGAGGTGGGTCAAGGGGGAGGTGGAGGGGGATTTGGGGATGGGGGTGGGCAGGGGGCTCTCCTGCCCTCCCCCAACCCCCGTTTCCCCTCCCTGCTCTGGCCCCCAGACCGCCCTGGATCACGGCTTGCTGGGCTGCCTCCGAAGGCTGCGGCGGAAGAAAGCCTCCAAGAAGCTTTTCAAGAGGCTGGAGCAGGAGCTGGGGCAGCAGCAGGCGGCCTGGCCGCCCCTGGAGCAGCCCCTCTTTGCCACTCCCAGGATGTCCCTGGCCGTCAGATAGCAGTGAGACGGCCGGCTGCGCCTCGGGCCCGGCCCTGGACACTTCCTTAATTTATTCAGCCTGGAAAAAGCCGGGATGGGGCGGGCGGGGTCCCCTCGGCATGGCAGGTGTGGATCCCATGGGCCCGGGGATCCCGTGGTCACGGTGATCCCGTGGTCAGGGTGATCCCATGGTCAGTGTGATTCCATGGTCACAGTGATCCATGCTCAGTGTGATCCCATGGCCAGGATGATCCCATGGGCCCGGTGATCCCGTGGCCGGGGTGATCCCGTGGTTAGGGTGATCCCATGGCCAGGGTGATCCCGTGGTCAGGGTGATCCCATGGTCAGGGTGATCCCGTGGTTAGGGTGATCCCAAGGTCAGGATGATCCCATGGTCAGGGTGATCCCACAGCCCCACTGATCCCACAGCCTCACTGATCCCATGGCCCCACTGATCCATGCTCAGGGTGATCCCATGGCCAGGATGATCCCGTGGCCAGGGTGATCCTGTGGCCAGGGTGATCCCAAGGTCAGGATGATCCCATGGCCAGGGTGATCCATGCTCAGTGTGATCCCATGGCCCCACTGATCCCACGGTCACGGTGATCCCACAGCCTCACGGATCCCATGGTCACACTGATCCCATGGTCACGCTGATCCTGTAGCCATGCTGATCCCATGGCCAGGGTGATCCCACAGCCACACTGATCCCACAGCCCCATTGATCCCGTGGCCACACTGATCCCATGGCCCCACTGATCCCATGGTCACGGTGATCCCATGGCTACACTGATCCATGCTCAGGGTGATCCCATGGTCACACTGATCCCGTGGCCCCATTGGTCCTGTGGCCACACTGATCCCATGACCCCACTGATCCCGTGACCCCACTGATCCCGTGGCCTCACTGATCCCATGGCCCCATTGGTCCTGTGGCCCCACTGATCCCATGGTCATGGTGATCCATGGTCACACTGACCCATGGCCACACTGATCCATGCCCAGGGTGATCCCATGGCCCCACTGATCCCATGGCCGTGCTGATCCCGTGGCCGTGCTGATCCCGTGGCCGTGCTGATCCCGTGGCCGTGCTGATCCCCAGCGGGGCCGGTGTTGGAGGAGGATCGGGCGAGAAGATCCAGAGGAGGAGGAGGATCCAGCCCGGCTCTCCCCGCGGGATTCCCACCCAGCACTCCCAGGCTGCTGCTGGGGCCGGGCAGCCGGGCTCCCTTCTGTCCCCTCTGTCCCTGCTGTCCCTCTGTCCCTGCTGTCCCCCCTGTCCCCCCTGTCCCCTCTGTCCCCTCTGTCCCCTCTGTCCCCTCTGTCCCTGCTGTCCCCTCTGCCCCCCTTGTCCCCTCTGTCCCTGCTGTCCCACTGTCCCCTCTGTCCCTCTGCCCCCTCTGTCCCCTCTGTCCCCGCTGTCCCCTGCTGTCCCCTCTGTCCCCTCTGTCCCCGCTGTCCCCTCTGTCCCCTCTGTCCCTGCTGTCCCCCCTGTCCCCTCTGTCCCCTCTGTCCCCACTGTCCCCTGCTGTCCCCTCTGTCCCCTCTGTCCCCTCTGTCCCCTGCTGTCCCCTCTGTCCCCCCTGTCCCCTCTGTCCCCTCTGTCCCCTCTGTCCCCTGCTGTCCCCTCTGTCCCCACTGTCCCCTGCTGTCCCCTCTGTCCCCTGCTGTCCCCTCTGTCCCCCCTGTCCCCTCTGTCCCCTCTGTCCCCTCTGTCCCCTGCTGTCCCCTCTGTCCCCTCTGTCCCTGCTGTCCCCTGCTGTCCCCTCTGTCCCCTCTGTCCCCGCTGTCCCCTCTGTCCCCTCTGTCCCTGCTGTCCCCCCTGTCCCCTCTGTCCCCTGCTGTCCCCTCTGTCCCCACTGTCCCCTGCTGTCCCCTCTGTCCCCTGCTGTCCCCTCTGTCCCTGCTGTCCCCCCTGTCCCCCCTGTCCCCGCTGTCCCCCCTGTCCCCCCTGTCCCCCCTGTCCCCTCTGTCCCTGCTGTCCCCCCTGTCCCCCCTGTCCCCTCTGTCCCCTCTGTCCCCTCTGTCCCCTCTGTCCCTGCTGTCCCCTCTGTCCCTCTGCCCCCTCTGCCCCCTCTGTCCCCTCTGTCCCCTCTGTCCCCTCTGTCCCCCCATCCCCTCTGCCCCCCTGTCCCCTCTGTCCCCACTGTCCCTGCTGCTGTCCCCGCTGTCCCACTGTCCCCTCTGTCTCCTCTGTCCCCCCATCCCCTCTATCCCCGCTGTCCCCTCTGTCCCCCCATCCCCTCTGTCCCACTGTCCCCTCTGCCCCCCTCTGTCCCCTCTGTCCCCCCTGTCCCTGCTGCTGTCCCCGCTGTCCCCACTGTCCCCGCTGTCCCCAGCTGTGTCACTGTGAAGCCCCAGCCCCCCTCGATGTGTAGGGAGTTTACAGTCCCCGTTCCCGAGGCCGCTGCCCCGTCCCCGGCGCCCGGGGGTGACGCCGTTCAAGATTAACAACAAACAACACCGACTCCAGGCTTCTCAGGAGGCCAAAATTACTCCGATCAACCTTCACTACCCGGGAATTCCCTCCCTGGATCCTGTTGGTACAAAGAGCCCACCCAAGGGGTGGGAAAAAGACAAAACTCCTCCGACTGCATTGGCCGAGCCAGAGGGACACCAAGGAGAAAATACCTCATGTCCACCTTCCCTAAGGAATTCTGCTACGGGTTGGGACCTCTGCAGCCCCACAGACCCCACAAACCTGCTGGATTGGACTCTGCAGCCCCACAGACCCCACAAACCTGCTGGGTTTGATTCTGCAGCCCCACAGACCCCACAGACCCCACTGGGTTTGACTCTGCAGCCCCACAGACCCCACAGACCTGCTGGATTGGACTCTGCAGCCCCACAGACCCCACAGACCCGCTGGATTGGACTCTGCAGCCCCACAGACCCCACTGGGTTTGACTCTGCAGCCCCACAGACCCCACAGACCTGCTGGATTGGACTCTGCAGCCCCACAGACCCCACAAATCCCCTGGGTTTGACTCTGCAGCCCCACAGACCCCACAGACCCCACAGATCCCCTGGGATTGACTCTGTAGCCCCACAGACCCCACAGACCCCACTGGGTTTGACTCTGCAGCCCCACAGACCCCACAAATCCCCTGGGTTTGACTCTGCAGCCCCACAGACCCCACAAATCCCCTGGGTTTGACTCTGCAGCCCCACAGACCCCACAAATCCCCTGGGTTTGACTCTGCAGCCCCACAGACCCCATAAATCCCCTGGGTTTGACTCTGCAGCCCCACAGACCCCACAGACCCCATAAATCCCCTGGGTTTGACTCTGCAGCCCCACAGACCCCATAAATCCCCTGGGTTTGACTCTGCAGCCCCACAGACCCCACAGACCTGCTGGATTGGACTCTGCAGCCCCACAGACCCCACAGATCCCCTGGGATTGACTCTGCAGCCCCACAGACCCCACAGACCCCACTGGGTTTGACTCTGCAGCCCCACAGACCCCATAAATCCCCTGGGTTTGACTCTGCAGCCCCACAGACCCCACAGACCCCATAAATCCCCTGGGTTTGACTCTGCAGCCCCACAGACCCCACAGACCCCATAAATCCCCTGGGTTTGACTCTGCAGCCCCACAGACCCCACAAACCTGCTGGATTGGACTCTGCAGCCCCACAGACCCCACAGACCCCACTGGGTTTGACTCTGCAGCCCCACAGACCCCACAGACTCCACAGACCCCACTGGGTTTGACTCTGCAGCCCCACAGACCCCACAAATCCCCTGGGTTTGACTCTGCAGCCCCACAGACCCCACAAATCCCCCGGGTTTGACTCTGCAGCCCCACAGACCCCACAGACCCCATAAATCCCCTGGGTTTGACTCTGCAGCCCCACAGACCCCACAGACCCCACTGGGTTTGACTCTGCAGCCCCACAGACCCCACAGACCCCACAGATCCCCTGGGTTTGACTCTGCAGCCCCACAGACCCCACAAATCCCCTGGGTTTGACTCTGCAGCCCCACAGACCCCACTGGGTTTGACTCTGCAGCCCCACAGACCCCACAAATCCCCTGGGTTTGACTCTGCAGCCCCACAGACCCCACAAATCCCCCGGGTTTGACTCTGCAGCCCCACAGACCCCACAGACCCCATAAATCCCCTGGGTTTGACTCTGCAGCCCCACAGACCCCACAAACCCCACTGGGTTTGACTCTGCAGCCCCACAGACCCCACAGACCCCACTGGGTTTGACTCTGCAGCCCCACAGACCCCATAAATCCCCTGGGTTTGACTCTGCAGCCCCACAGACCCCATAAATCCCCTGGGTTTGACTCTGCAGCCCCACAGACCCCATAAATCCCCTGGGTTTGACTCTGCAGCCCCACAGACCCCACAGACCCCATAAATCCCCCGGGTTTGACTCTGCAGCCCCACAGACCCCACAGATCCCCTGGGTTTGACTCTGCAGCCCCACAGACCCCATAAACCCCACTGGGTTTGACTCTGCAGCCCCACAGACCCCATAAATCCGCTGGGTTTGACTCTGCAGCCCCACAGACCCCACAGACCCCATAAATCCCCTGGGTTTGACTCTTCCCCGCTGCTCCTGGGTTCCTCACGGGGCTGTCACGGGTCTGGCCCAATAAATTAAATTAACTCTCAATAAATTAATTCTCAATAAAATAACTCTCAATAAATTAACTTTTTATTTTCCTGCCTGCTGCCCGTGGCAGGGGCAGGTTCAGGGTGAGTGTCCCCGGAGCAGGGAGAGGTTTCGGTGTGAAAAACAACGTTTCGCCTTTTTATATTAATTTATAAGTTTAATAAAAATAAAATAGAATAGCATAAAAACAGACAATCAGGAGACAAAAGAAGACAGCTTCTCAGCTGAGGGTGCAAAGCAGCACACACCGCCCTAAATTCTAAATTCTTTGGTGTTTGGAAGTCTTGGTGTTGCATGTGAAAAATGACGTTTTACCCTTTTTATATTAATTTTATAAGTTTAATAGAAATGAAATAAAACAGAATAAAAATAGACAATGAGGAGACAGAAGAAGGCGGCTTCTCAGCTGAGGGTGCAAAGCAGCACACCCCACCCTAAATTCTAAATTCCTTGGTATTTAAAAGTCTTGCTGTTACATATTTAAATGAGCTGATGCGTGATTCAAATATTCATTTTGGTTTCAAGACCCCCCCCCTTAAGCACACAGTTTATTTATGGGACTCCACGCAGTCTGGGGGGACGTTGTAAATCTGTCTCCTGGAGATTCAAAATTCTCAAAGGCTCAATTGTTCTTTATCAGAAATCTTTAATTCAGGAATTCCAGATGTCCCTTCTGTCTTCTATCTCGTTGAGGAGTTACAAAACAAAACAAAAAAAAACCAAAAAACGAAACAAAAATCTCTGCTTTATTACGATTAGGAAATATCCCTCCTTTACATTTTTAAATTCCACAAATAAAAAAGGAAATACAGCACGACCTTCTTACATTATATGTATAACATATATTATATACAATATATTATATTATATTTATTATATTATATTACATTGCATTGCATTGCATTGCATTGCATTGCATTACATTATATGTATAACATATACATATGATGAATATGTTTCAATATTCGGTATTTCAATGTGTAAGGTTTCAATATTTGCCAAAAGCCGGCTCCAAAATGTGCATTTATAACAGGAAATATTCCTCCATTACGTTTTTAAATTCCACAAATAAAAAGAAAATACAGCACAACCTTCTTACACTCTATGTATAACTTATATTATATTATATTATATTATATTATATTATATTATATTATATATTACATTACATTATATTATCTTACATTACATTACATTATATTATATTATATTATATTATATGTATAACATATACATATGATCTATATGTTTCAATATTTCCATGTATAAGGTTTCAATATTTGCCAAAAGCCGACTCCAAAACGTGCATTTATAACAGGAAATAGCCCTCCATTACAATTTTATATTCCACAAATAAAAAAGGAAATACAGCACAACCTTCTTACATTATAACATATATTATATTATATTGTATTATATTGTATTATATTGTATTGTATTATATTATACTATATTATATATTACATTACATTACATTACATTATATTACATTATATTATATTATATTATATTATATTAATGACATATACATATAATGTATGTTTCAATATTCAATATTTCAATGTATAAGGTTTCAATATTTGCCAAAAGCCGGCTCCAAAACGTGCATTTATAACAGGAAATATCCCTTCTTTCCATTTTCAAATTCCACAAATAAAAAAGGAAATAACAGCACAACCTCCTTACATTACACGTATAACGTTCATCTCAGTATTTGCCAAAAGCCGACTCCAAAATGTGCATTTATAACAGGAAATATTCCTCCATTACGTTTTTAAATTCCAGAAATAAAAAGAAAATACAGCACAACCTTCTTACACTGTATGTATAACATAACATAACATAACATAACATAACATAACATAACATAACATAACATAACATAACATAACATATATTATATTATATTATATTATATTATATTATATTATATTATATTATATTATATTATATTATATTATATTATATTATATATTACATTACATTACATTACATTACATTACATTATATTATATGTATAACATATACATATGATGTATATGTTTCAATATTCAACATTTCAATGAGTAAGGTTTCAATATTTGCCAAAAGCCGGCTCCAAAACTTGCATTTATAACAGGAAACATCCCTTCTTTACGTTTTTAAATTCCACAAATAAAAAAGGAAATACAGCACAACCTTCTTACACTATAACATAACATAACATAACATAACATAACATAACATAACATAACATAACATAACATAACATATATTATATTATATTACATTACATTACATTACATTACATTACATTACATTATATTATATTATATTATATTATATTATATTATATTATATTATATTATATTATATATTACATTACATTACATTACATTATATTACATTACATTATATTACATTATATTATATTATATTATATATTACTTTACATTACATTACATTACATTACATTATATTACATTACATTACATTATATTACATTATATTATATTATATTATATTATATTATATTATATTATATTATATTATATTGTATAGTATATTTATGACATATACATACGATGTATATGTTTCAATATTCAACATTTCAATGTGTAAAGTTTCAATATTTGCCACGAGCCGGCTCCCAAAGTTGCATTTCCTAGCACGGGGCTGGGAAGCTCCGGGCCGGCTGCTGGCGAGCAGGGAGGGCAGCCAGGGGCTGACCCCGCCGGGATTCCTGCCCTTGGAACAGGGCTGAGCAGCCTCTCTCCAGCCGCAGTTTCCTAGAAAACCACAACCAGCGCCGGAAAGAGCCTGGCCCGGGCTCCCAAACCCCGCTGCTTCCCAGCCCGGCGCTAGGAAATGCAGATTCTGGAGTCGGCTTTTGGGAAAGGTTGAGATGAACGTTATGCAATTGTTATTAAATGCACATTTTAGAGCCGGCTTTTGGCAAAATATTGAAAGCTTATGCATTGAAATGTCGAATATTGAAACATACATTATATGTATATGTCATTAGTATAATGTAATATAATATAATATAATATAATATAATATAATATAATATAATGTAATATAATATAATATAATGTAATATAATATAATGTAATGTAATGTAATATAATATAATGTAATATAATGTAATATAATGTAATGTAATGTAATGTAATGTAATGTAATATAATATAATGTAATATCATATCATATCATATCATATCATACAATATATGTTATACATATAACGTAAGAAGGTCGTGCTGTATTTCCTCTTCTCTTTGTGGAATTTAAAAATGTAAAGGAGGGATGTTTCCTGTTATAAATGCACACTTTAGAGTCGGCTTTTGGCAAAACATTGAAACCTTATGCATTGAAATATCGAATATTGAAACATACATTATGTGTATATGTCATTAATATAATGTAATATAATATAATATAATGTAATGTAATGTAATGTAATGTAATGTAATATAATATAATATAATATAATGTAATATAATGTAATGTAATGTAATGTAATATAATATAATGTAATATCATATCATATCATATCATATCATATAATACAATATATGTTATACATATAATGTAAGAAGGTTGTGCTGTATTTCCTTTTTTATTTGTGGAATTTAAAAATGTAAAGAAGGGATGTTTCCTGTTATAAATGCACATTTTGGAGCTGGCTCTTGGCAAAATATTGAAACCTTACACATGGAAATATTGAATATTGAAACATACATTATATGTATATGTCATTAATATAATGTAATATAATATAATATAATATAATATAATATAATATAATATAATATAATATATGTTATACATATAATGTAAGAAGGTTGTGCTGTATTTCCTCTTCTCTTTGTGGAATTTAAAAATGTAAAGAAGGGATGTTTCCTGTTATAAATGCACACTTTAGAGTCGGCTTTTGGCAAAATACTGAAACCTTATGCATTGAAATGTCGAATATTGAAACATACATTATATGTATATGTCATTAGTATAATGTAATATAATATAATATAATATAATGTAATATAATGTAATGTAATATAATGTAATATAATGTAATGTAATGTAATGTAATGTAATGTAATATAATGTAATATAATGTAATGTAATGTAATGTAATGTAATATAATATAATGTAATATAATATCATATCATATCATATAATACAATATATGTTATACATATAATGTAAGAAGGTTGTGCTGTATTTCCTTTTTTATTTGTGGAATTTAAAAATGTAAAGAAGGGATGTTTCCTGTTATAAATGCACATTTTGGAGCCGGCTCTTGGCAAATATTGAAACCTTACACATGGAAATATTGAATATTGAAACATATATATATGTATATGTCATTAATATAATGTAATATGATATGATATGATATAATATAATATAATATAATATAATATAATATAATATAATATAGTATGATATCATATAATACAATATATGTTATTACATATAATGTGAGAAGGTTGTGCGGTATTTTCTTTTTTATTTGGGGAATTTAAAATTGTAATCCTCTCCGACAGTTTGGCTTTCCGACCAGCACACCGCGTTCTACACGAAGCGATCAGCTCGCTGTGTGCCAAAAGCCAACTCCAAAATGTGCATTTATAACACGGGGCTCTCCAGCTGCCTCCCACATCCCGGGCCGGGATTCCCTTCCAGGGAAAGTCTGAATCTCCCATCCCGGGGTTCTCCAGCTGCCTCCCCTCATCCCGGGCCGGGATTCCCTTCCAGGGAAAGTCTGAATCTCCCATCCTGGAGTTTCCCAGCTGCCTCCCCGCATCCCGGGCCGGGATTCCCTTCCAGGGAAAGCCCGAACCTCCCATCCCGGGGTTCTCCAGCTGCCTCCCCTCATTCCAGGCCGGGATTCGCTTCCATGGAAAGTCTGAACCTCCCATCCCGGGGTTCTCCAGCTGCCTCCAACATCCCAGGCCGGGATTCCCTTCCATGGAAAGCCCGAACCTCCCATCCTGGAGTTCTCCAGCTGCCTCCCACATCCTGGGCCGGGATTCCCTTCCATGGAAAGCCCGAACCTCCCATCCCGGAGTTTCCCAGCTGCCTCCCCGCATCCCGGGCTGGGATTCCCTTCCATGGAAAGCCCGAACCTCCCATCCCGGGGTTCTCCAGCTGCCTCCCCTCATCCCGGGCCGGGATTCCCTTCCATGGAAAGTCTGAACCTCCCATCCCGGAGTTTCCCAGCTGCCTCCCTGCATCCCTGGCCGGCTCCAGCAGGGATTCCCTTCCATGGGAAGTCTGAACCTCCCATCCCGGGGTTCTCCAGCTGCCTCCCACATCCCGGGCCGGCTCCCACTGGGATTCCTTTCCATGGAAAACCCGAACCCGCCCTGGGAGCGCCGGCGGCGCCTCCCTGCCCCGGGGCGCTGGGGATGCGCTGCGGGAATGAGGCACAAGCGGAGGTGAGAGGGAGATTTTCCTGCGGGCCCGGCCCAGGCTGCGGCTGTTTAACCCCGGCTGCCCCAGCCTGGAGAAAAACCCTCCAGACTCAAAACCCCGGCCGAGCTCTGCGATTGTTTAACACCGACTTCCCGAGCCTGGAAAAAAATCCTCCACGCTCAAAACCCTGGCTCAGCTCTGCAGGGAAAAACCCTCCAGGCTCACAAACCCGGCTGCCCGAGCCTGGAAAGAAACCCTCCAGGCTCAAAACTCCTGCCCAGCTCTGCAGGGAAAAACCCTCCAGGCTCACAACCCCGGCCGAGCTCTGCGATTGTTTAACCCCGGCTTCCCGAGGCTGGAAAAAAACCTCTCCAGGCTCAAAACCCTGGCCCAGCTCTGCAGGGAAAAACTCTCCAGGCTCACAAACCCCGGCTTCCCGAGCCTGGAGAAAAAAATCCTCCCCGTTCACAACCCCGGCTTCCCGAGCCTGGAAAGAAACCCTCCAGGCTCACAACCCTGGCTTTCTGAGCCTGAAAAACCCTCCAGGCTCACAGTCCCGGCTTCCCGAGCTCACAACTCTGTCCGAGCTCTGCGATTGTTTAACCCCTGCTGCCCGAGCCTGGAAAAAAAACCCTCCAGACTCAAAACCCCGGCCGAGCTCTGTGATTGTTTAACCCCGGCTTCCCGAGGCTGGAAAAAAAAACCTCTCCAGGCTCAAAACCCTGGCCCAGCTCTGCAGGGAAAAACTCTCCAGGCTCACATCCCCTGCTTCCCGAGGCTGGAAAAAAATCCTCCCCGCTCACAAACCCCGGCTTCCCGAGCTCACAACTCTGGCCGAGCTCTGCGATTGTTTAACCCCCACTGCCCGGGGCTGGAGAAAAAACCCTCCGGCTCACAACTCTGGCTTTCTGAGCCTGAAAAACCCTCCAGACTCAAACCCCGGCCGAGCTCTGCGATTGTTTAACCCCGGCTGCCGAGACTGGAGAAAAAAATCCTCCCCGTTCACAGCCCCGGCTTCCCGAGCCTGGAAAGAAACTCTCCAGGCTCACAACCCTGGCTTTCTGAGCCTGAAAAACCCTCCAGGCTCACAGCCCCGCCTTCCCGAGCCTGGAAAAAAACCCTCCAGACTCAAAACCCCGGCCGAGCTCTGCGATTGTTTAACCCCGGCTGCTCGAGCCTGGAAAAAAAACCTCCACACTCAAAACTCCTGCCCAGCTCTGCAGGGAAAAACCCTCCAGGCACACAAATCCCGGCTGCCCGAGCCTGGAGAAAAAATCCTCCCCGTTCACAACCCCGGCTTTCTGAGCTTGGAAAACTCTCCACGCTCACAGCCCCGGCTTCCCGAGCCTGGAGAGAAACCCTCCAGGCTCAAAACTCCTGCCCAGCTCTGCGGGGAAAAACCCTCCAGACTCACAGCCCCGGCTTCCCGAGCTCACAACTCTGGCTGAGTTCTGCGATTGTTTAACCCCGGCTGCCCGAGCCTGGAAAAAAAAACCCTCCCCGTTCACAGCCCCGGCTTCCCGAGCCTGGAAAACCCCCCAGGCTCACAAACCCCGGCCCAGCTCTGCCCCGTTCCCGGCGGATCCCAAAGCAGAAGCAGCCGGGGAGCCGCTCGCTCCCCCGTGGAATTCCCGGCTTGGATGGGTCCTGGTTCCTCCTCCTCCTCCTCCTCTTCTTCCTCCTCTTCTTCCTCCTCTTCTTCCTCCTCCTCCTCCTCCTCCTCTTCTTCCTCCTCCTCCTCTTCTTCCTCCTCCTCCCCCTCCTCCTCCTCCTCCTCTTCTTCCTCCTCCTCCTCCTCCTCCTCCTCTTCCTCCTCCTCCTCCTCCTCCTCCTCCTTCTCCTCCTCCTCCTCCTCTTCTTCCTCCTCCTCTTCTTCCTCCTCTTCCTCCTCCTCCTCCTCCTCCTCTTCTTCCTCCTCCTCCTCCTCCTCCTCCTCCTCCTCCTGTTCTTCCTCCTCCTCCTCTTCTTCCTCCTCTTCTTCTTCTCCTCCTCTTCCTCCTCCTCCTCCTCCTCCTCCTCCTCCTCCTCCTCCTCTTCCTCCTCCTCTTCTTCCTCCTCCTCCTCCTCCTCTTCTTCCTCCTCCTCCTCAGCGCTTCCCTTGGCCCCTTTCCGGGGTTTTCACCCCAAACCCGCAGCGTTCACCCCCCGGCTCTGCCTCGGTGTCCCTGCCCAGCTCAGGGGGGAAGGTTTGGGATCATCCCCCCGGGATGCTCCGGAGGGGAGTAAAGGGATTTTGGGATCCCTGGAAGGGAGTAAAGGGATTTTGGGATCCCCTGGAAGGGAGTGAAGGGATTTTGGGATCCCCTGGAAGGGAGTGAAGGGATTTTGGGATCCCCGGAAGGGAGTAAAGGGATTTTGGGATCCCTGGAAGGGAGTGAAGGGATTTTGGATCCCGGAAGGGAGTGAAGGGATTTTGGGATCCCTGGAAGGGAGTGAAGGGATTTTGGGATCCCCTGGAAGGGAGTGAAGGGATTTGGGATCCCCCGGAAGGGAGTGAAGGGATTTTGGGATCCCTGGAAGGGAGTGAAGGGATTTTGGGATCCCCCGGAGGGGAGTGAAGGGATTTTGGGATCCCCCGGAGGGGAGTGAAGGTTTTTTGGGATCCCCGGAAGGGACTAAAGGGTTTTTGGGATCCCCTGGAAGGGAGTGAAGGGATTTTGGGATCCCCTGGAAGGGAGTAAAGGGATTTTTGGGATCCCCGGAAGGGAGTGAAGGGATTTTGGGATCCCCGGAGGGGAGTGAAGGGATTTTGGGATCCCCTGGAAGGGAGTGAAGGGATTTTGGGATCCCTGGAAGGGAGTGAAGGGATTTTGGGATCCCCTGGAAGGGAGTGAAGGGATTTTGGGATCCCCGGAGGGGAGTGAAGGGATTGTTGGGATCCCCTGGAAGGGAGTGAAGGGATTTTGGGATCCCCTGGAAGGGAGTGAAGGGATTTTGGGATCCCCGGAGGGGAGTGAAGGGATTGTTGGGATGCTCTGGAAGGGAGTGAAGGGATTTTGGATCCCCTGGAAGGGAGTGAAGGGATTTTGGGATCCCTGGAAGGGAGTGAAGGGATTTTGGGATCCCTGGAAGGGAGTGAAGGGATTTTGGGATCCCCTGGAAGGGAGTGAAGGGATTTTGGGATCCCTGGAAGGGAGTGAAGGGATTTTGGGATCCCTGGAAGGGAGTGAAGGGATTTTGGGATCCCCTGGAAGGGAGTGAAGGGATTTTGGGATCCCCGGAGGGGAGTGAAGGGATTGTTGGGATGCTCTGGAAGGGAGTGAAGGGATTTTGGGATCCCCTGGAAGGGAGTGAAGGGATTTTGGGATCCCTGGAAGGGAGTGAAGGGATTTTGGGATCCCTGGAAGGGAGTGAAGGGATTTTGGGATCCCCTGGGAGTGAAGGGATTTTGGGATCCCCTGGAAGGGAGTGAAGGGATTTTTGGGATCCCCGGAAGGGAGTGAAGGGATTTTGGGATCCCCTGGAAGGGAGTGAAGGGATTTTTGGGATGCTCCGGAGGGGAGTGAAGGGATTTTGGGATCCCCGGAAGGGAGTAAAGGGATTTTGGGATCCCCTGGAAGGGAGTGAAGGGATTTTGGGATCCCCTGGAAGGGAGTGAAGGGATTTTGGGATCCCCGGAAGGGAGTGAAGGGATTTTTGGGATCCCCTGGAAGGGAGTGAAGGGATTTTGGGATCCCCTGGAAGGGAGTGAAGGGATTTTGGGATCCCCCGGAGGGGAGTGAAGGGTTTTTGGGATCCCCCTGGAAGGGAGTAAAGGGATTTTGGGATCCCCGGAAGGGAGTGAAGGGATTTTGGGATCCCTGGAAGGGAGTGAAGGGATTTTGGGATCCCCTGGAAGGGAGTAAAGGGATTTTGGGATCCCCGGAAGGGAGTGAAGGGATTTTGGGATCCCTGGAAGGGAGTGAAGGGATTTTGGGATCCCTGGAAGGGAGTAAAGGGATTTTGGGATCCCCTGGAAGGGAGTGAAGGGATTTTGGGATCCCTGGAAGGGAGTGAAGGGATTTTGGGATCCCTGGAAGGGAGTGAAGGGATTTTGGGATCCCCTGGAAGGGAGTGAAGGGATTTGGGATCCCCTGGAAGGGAGTGAAGGGATTTTGGGATCCCCTGGAAGGGAGTGAAGGGATTTTGGGATCCCTGGAAGGCGCCGGGAGCGGGGAAGGGCCCCGGCCCGGCTGGGAAAGGCAGGAATTTGGGGGGATTTGGGGGGATTTGGGGGATTTGGGTGCTTTTCCCGCTCCGTCCCGGGATGGATCCCCCGCGGGGGCGGGGTTGGGATCCAGCCCCGGATCGGGATGGGCACTGCCATCCCAGGATCCCAGATTTTGGGGGAATGCTGCGATTTTTTTTAAAATTTTTTTTTTCCCAACCCAACCCACCCCCCCCCCCCCCCCCCGAGCTGCTCCTTCCCGCGCGGTTTTAAAATATTTTTTAAATTTTATTAAAAAAAAAAATCAATGAATTAATTAATTTAATTCATTTTCAATGAATTAATTTATGAATAAAAAAAAAAAAAAAAAACCAAACCCGCCCGGCTTTTAAAATCATCTCACCGAGGGGGGGAAAAAAAATTTAAAAAAAGGAAAAAAACACCAAAAAATCCCAAAAAACCAAAACAAAAAAGAAAACCACAAAACCCCCCAAAAACAAAAAAAGAAGAAAAAAAATAAAAAAGAGAAAAAGAAGGAAAAAAAGAAAGAAAGAAGAAAAAAGGAAAAAAAAGAAGAAAAAAAAAAGAAAAAAGAAAAATGAAAAGAAGAAAAAAAGAAGAAAAAAAAGAAAAAAAGAAGAAAAAAATAAGAAAAAAAGAAAAAAGAAAAAGAAAAGAAGAAAAAAAAGAAGAAAAGAAGAAAAAAGAAAAAAGAAAAGAAAGAAGAAAAGAAGAAAAAAAAGGAAAAAAAGAAGAAAAGAAGAAAAAAAGGAAAAAAAGAAGAAAAAAAGAAAAATAGAAAAAGAAAAGAAAGAAGAAAAAAGAAGAAAAAAAAGAAAAAAGAAGAAAAAAAAGAAAAAAGAAAAAAGAAAAGAAGGAAAAAAAGAAGAAAAGAAGAAAAAAAAAGAAAAGAAAAGAAGAAAAAAAAGAAGAAAAGAAGAAAAAAAAAAAAGAAAAAAAAAAAAAGAAGAAAAAAAAAGCAAAAAAACCCCCAAACCCCAAAAACCCAACCCCCCAAAAGCACCAACGCCCCCCCACCCCGCCGCCCCTCCCCAGCTCTGCACATTCGAACATTCTCGGTCATTTTTGGGGGAATTCTCCCTTTTTTTCCCCTCCCGGGCAGCGCGGGGAGGAGCAGCAGCCGCAGGAAGAGCCCGGCTCAGGTGCGGCTTTAGGACCCAGCGGAGCCCCCGCGCCGGAGGTTTTTTTTTTGTTGTTTTTTTTGGGGGATTTTGAATTTTTTTTGGGTTTTTTTTTCTTTCATTTCGAGAGTTTTGGGGGAAGCCGAGCCAGGAGACGGCGGCGGCGGCGGCGGGCGAGGGCAGAGCCGGCGCTGACTGGTAAGGAGCAGGCCAGGGGGAAAATAAAAATTAAAAAATAAAAAACCCTCCCCAAAATTCCCCAAAAATTCCCCAAAAAATTTCGGGATTTTCCCCAGCCCCCATTTTTTTGGGGGGGGGGAGCTTTGTTGGAGCTGGGGGGAAAAGTTGTTTTCGAGTTTTTTGGGGTTTTTTTTTTTAACCAAAGTTCCTCGGTTTTTGGGGGGCGCTGAGGGACGGGGGGCGCTCCTTGGAGGCCTGAGAGTTGTCGGAGATTTTTTTTAATTTTTTTTTAACTCACTTCCAAAAAGTCAAAAAATGCCCCAAAAGCTGCAGGGAGCCGCGGGTTTTTTGGGTTTTTTGGGGGTTTTTTGAAGGTTTTTTGGAGTTTTTTTGGAGTTTTTGGGGGGGTTTTTTGGCTTTTTTTGGCTTTTTTGGGGGGCTTTTTGGGGTTTTTTTGGGGGGGTTTGATTTGTTTGTTTGGGGGTTTTTTGGAGTTTTTTGGAGTTTTTTTGGAGTTTTTTGGAGGTTTTTGGGGTTTTTTGGGGGGTTTTTTGGGTTTTTGTTTTGTTTTGGGGTTTTTTTGGGTTTTTTTTTTCTCTTTTCCATCCTGGAAGGAGATGGTTGAAAAGGGATTTTTTTATTTTTGTTTTTTAATCCCGATTTATTTTTTGGGGGGGAAAGGTGATTTGTGCAGATGGGGATGGGGGCACCGAGTCCTTTAGCTCCGGTCAGAGGGGGGGCCCAAAAAAAATTTGGAATTTTTTAAGATTCCCCTTTGTTCTCCCGCTCTTGGGTAAGGAGAGAGGTGGGGAAAAAAAAAAGGAAAAAAAAAGGAAAAAAAAAAAAAGAAAGAAAGAGAAGAAAAGGAAAGAAAAGAAAGGAAATGGGAAAAAAAAAGGAAAAAAATGAAAGGAAGAAAAGAAAGAGAAATGGGGGAAAAAGGGGAAAAAAAGAAGGAAAAGAAAGGAAAATGGGAAAAAAGGGGGGAAAAAAAGAAAGAGAAGAAAGGAAAATGGGGGAAAAAGGAAAAAAAGAAAGAAAATAAAGGAAAATGGGGGAAAGGGGAAAAAAAGAAAGAAAAGAAAGGAAAGTGGGGAAAAAGGAAAAAACAAGGGGAAAAAAAGAAAGAAAAGAAAGGAAAATGGGAAAAAAAGGGGAAAATGGGGAAAAAAAGAAAATGAAGAAAGGAAAACGGGGCAAAAAGGAAAGAAAAAAAGGGGGGAAAAAAGAAAGAAAAGAAAGGAAAAATAAAAAAAAAAGAAAGAAAAGAAAGGAAAATGGGGGAAAATAAAATACAAAAAAGGAAAGAAAAGAAAATGGGGATAAAAGGAAAAAAAGGGGAAAAAAGAAAGAAAAGAAAGGATCCC
>JAJNNQ010000485.1:0-35119 GCA_027886175.1 Phylloscopus collybita
AAAAACACACCTGGGGGGGGAAAAACACACCTGGGGTGGGGGAAATACACACCTGGGGGGGGAAAAACACACCTGGGGGGGGGAAAAACACACCTGGGGTGGGGGAAATACACACCTGGGGGGGGAAAACACACCTGGGGGGGGAAAAACACACCTGGGGGGGGGGGAAATACACACCTGGGGGGGAAAACACACCTGGGGGGGGGAAAAACACACCTGGGGGGGGAAAAACACACCTGGGGGGGAAAAAACACACCTGGGGGGGGGAAACACACCTGGGGGGGGAAAAACACACCTGGGGGGGGGAAACACACCTGGGGGGGGGGGAACACACCTGGGGGGGGAAAAACACACCTGGGGGGGGGAAAACCACACCTGGGGGGGGGAAACACACCTGGGGGGGTGAAAAACACACCTGGGGGGGAAAAAACACACCTGGGGGGGGAAACACACACCTGGGGGGGGAAAAACACACCTGGGGGGGGGAATACACCTGGGAGGGTAAAAAAACACACCTGGGGGGGGAAAAACACACCTGGGGGGGGGAAAAATACACCTGGGCGGTTCCAAACACACCTGCGGGGTTCCAAACACACCTGGGGGGGTTCCGAACGCACCTGGGGGGGTTCCAAGCACACCTGGGGGGTTCCAAGCACACCTGGGGACCCCCAAACCTCACCTGGGGGGCTCAGGCCCCCTCCCCAAGCCCCCCCTGTCCCCCCCAGGCAGCCGGGGGGGCCCCGGTGCTGAGCCTGGTGCTGCCCCCCCCCAACGTCACCGGCTCCCTGCACCTGGGCCACGCCCTGACCGTGACCCTGCAGGACATCCTGGTCCGATGGTCAGCGGGGACAGGGGGGCTTGGGGGGGGGATTTGGGGGGATTTTGGGGGGTTTGGGGAGGTTGAAGGGGATTTGGGGGATGTGGGGGAGGATTTGGGGGGGGGTTGGGGAGATTTGGGGGGGATTTGGGGGGCTTGAGGGGATTTGGGTGGATTTTGGGGGGATTTGGGGCAATTTGGGGGGGATTTGGGGGGCTTGAGGGGGATTTGGGGAGGATTTGGGTGGATTTTGGGAGAATTTTGGGGATTTGGGGGGCTTGAGGGAGATTTGGGGGGGATTTGGGGGGTTTGGGGAGGTTTGAAGGGATTTGGGTGGGATTTTGGGGGTTTGGGGGGGATTTGGGACATTTGGAGGGGTGCTCTGGGGGATTTGGGGAGATTTGGGGATTTTGGGGGGTGTGAAGGGGATCGAGGGATGAATTTGGGGGGTCCAGGGTTTTTTGGGGGGGGTTGGGGAGGGCCTGGAGGGATTCGGGTGGGATTTGGGGGGGATTTGGGGATTTTTGGGGGGGATTTGGGGAGGTTTGGAGGGTTGGGAAGGTCTCGGGTGTGTTTGGAGGGCTCGGGGGTCGTTTTAGGAACATTTTGGGGAGCGTTTGGGGTCATTTGGGGGTTTGGTGGTGATTTTGGGGTTGTTTCGGGTGTATTTGGGGTCATTTTGGGTTTTTGGGGTCATTTTGGGGCCATTTTGGGGGTTTTTTTTGGGTTATTTGGGGTTATTTTGGGCTGTTTTGGGTCTGCAGGCGCAGGATGCAGGGCTGGGACGTCTGTGGGTGCCGGGCACCGACCACGCCGGCATCGCCACCCAGGTGTGTCCCCAATGTCCCCAAACGTGTCCCCAAAGGTCCCCAATGTCCCCAGTGTCCCCAATGATGTCCCCAATGTCCCCAAACGTGTCCCCAAAGGTCCCCAATGTCCCCAGTGATGTCTCCAATCTGTCCCCAATGTCCCCAAATGTGTCCCCAAATCCCCTTCCCACCATCCCACGCTGCCATCGCCACCCAGGTGTGTCCCCAAATGTGTCCCAAAGGTCCCCAATGTCCCCAGTGATCCCAATGATGTCCCCAATCTGTCCCCAATGTCCCCAATGGTGTCCCCAGGCCGTGGTGGAGCGCTGGCTGTGGCAGCACTGGGGGTTGTCCCTGATGTCCCCAATGCTGTCCCCAATGTCCCCAACGTCCCAGTGGTGTCCCCTGCTGTCCCCAGGCCGTGGTGGAGCGCTGGCTGTGGCAGCACCGGCGGCAGCGCCGGCAGGACCTGGGCCGGGCCGAGTTCCTGCGGGAGGTTTGGAGCTGGAAGGAGCGGTGAGGGCACCTTGGGGACCCCCCTGGGGACCCCCCTGGGGACCCCCCTGGGAGGGCCAGCAGGCCGGTGTCCCCGGTGTCACCGCGCTGTCCCCGCAGGCACGGGGACGAGATCCTGCAGCAGCTGCGGGTGCTGGGGGCCTCGCTGGACTGGAGCCGCTGCCGCTTCACCATGGACGCCGTCAGTGCCCCCGGACTGTCCCCAGACTGTCCCCAGAGTGTCCCCAAACTGTCCCCAAACTGTCCCCAGACTGTCCCCAGACTGTCCCCAGCCTGTCCCCAGAGTGTCCCCAGAGTGTCCCCCAGGCTGTCCCCAAACCGTCCCCAGACTGTCCCCAGACTGTCCCCAGAACGTCCCCAAACCGTCCCCAGCTTGTCCGCGTTGTCCTCGCTGTCCCCACGTGTGCTCTCTGTCCCCACTGTCCCCAATGTCCCCTCACTGTCTCTATGTGCCTGCTTTGTTCCCTCTCTGTCCCCTGTGTCCCCTCACTGTCCCTGTTGTCCCCTGACTGTCTCCACTGTTCCCTGCTTGTCCCCTGAGTGTCCCTGTCTCCTGGCTGTCCTCTCACTGTCCCTGTTGTCCCCTGCCTGTCCCCTGGCTTCCCTGGCTGTCCCCTAAGTGTCCCTGTCCCCTGAGTGTCCTTGTCCCTGGCTGTCCTCTCACTGTCCCTGTTGTCCCCTGGCTGTCCCTGTCCCCTGGCTGTCCCCTGCCTGTCCCTGGCTGTCCCCTGCCTGTCCCCTGCCTGTCCCCTGCCTGTCCCTGGCTGTCCCTGCCTGTCCCCTGGCTGTCCCTGGCTGTCCCCAGAGTGTCCCCTGTCCCCGCAGGCCTTCTCCGGGGCGGTGGCCGAGGCCTTTGTGCGCCTGTTCCGGGCGGGGCTGATCCGGCGGCAGCAGCGCTCGGTCACCTGGAGCTGCGCCCTGCGCTCCGCCCTGGCCGACATCGAGGTGACACCGCTGTCCCCAAGGGGGGTCCCCAGGGGGTCCCCAGGGTGTCCCCAGGGTCCCCGAGCCGCCCTGTCCCCGCAGGTGGAGCCCCGGGTGCTGACGGGCCCCACGGAGCTGAACGTCCCCAACTGTCCCACCCCGTCACCTTCGGCCTCCTCGTCACCTTCGCCTACCCCGTGGAGGGGGACGACGGTGGGTGGCACTGGGGTGGCACTGGGGACAGCCAGGGTGGCACTGGGGACACCGGGGTGGCACTGGGGACACCAAGGGTGGCACTGGGGACACTGGGGGTGGCACTGGGGACACCGGGGTGGCACTGGGGACACCAAGGGTGGCATTGGGGACACCAGGGGTGGCACTGGGGACACTGGGGTGGCACTGGGGACAGGTAGGGTGGCATTGGGGACACCAGGGGTGGCACCTAGGGGTGGCTTTGGGGACAGGGCGGGTCCTGGGTGTGTGCTGTGTCCTTGGGTGTCACCTGAGTTGTCCCCAACGTGTCCCCAAGCTGTCCCCCAGCCTGTCCCCAATATGTCCTCAGTGTGTCCCTGATGTCCCCAACGTGTCCCCACTGTCCCCAGAGCTGGAGGTCCCCGTGGCCACCACCCGCCCTGAGACCATTTTTGGGGACGTGGCCGTGGCCCGTGCACCCACAGGACCCGCGGTACCTGGTGAGGGGCGGGGCCAAGCCTGGAGGGGCGGGGCCAAGCCTGGAGGGGCGGAGCCTCAGTGGGTGAAGTCTCTGGGGTTTTTTATTTTTATTTATTTGAATTTTTATATATTTTAATTTTATGTATTCTATGTTTTATGTATTTTTATTTTTGTGTGTTTTTATTGAGGGTGTGGGCGTGGCTGGCGGGTGTGGGAGGGGGCGTGGCTTCCCTGCAGGGCAGCCATTGGCTGGCTGGGTTTAGCCCCTCCCCTTTTCTCAGCACCCACATTGGGGTAAAAAGGCGGGGCTTGGGGTAAAGGGGGCAGAGCCTCAGTGCTGGGGGGCGGGGCTTTGCCGCTTTAAATAGCTCTGGGGGCGTGGCCAAAAGGTGGGGCGGGGCCATCTCAGAGCTTGGCAGGGATTGGTCTGGAACAGCTCCACCCACAAAGGGGCGGGGCTTACCCAGAGGCTCTTAAAGGGCCAGCACGTGGTGGGCGTGGTGGTGGAGGGGCGTGGCTCGGGGATGGGGGTGTGGCTCGGGGAGGGGGCGTGTCCCGGTCTGACCCCGCCCCCTCAGCACCTGCAGGGCCGGCGGGTGCGGCACCCGTTCAGCGGGGCCCTGCTGCCTGTGGTGGGAGACCCCAGCGTGCAGCCCCAGCTGGGCACGCGTGAGGGACTGGGGGGGACTGGGAGGGACTGGGAGGGGACTGGGGATGGATTGGGAGGGACTGGGGGGGACTGGGAGGGACTGGGGAGGGAACTGGGGGGGACTGGGAGGGACTGGGATGGACTGGGGGGGACTGGAGGGACTGGGGGGGACTGGGATGGATTGGGAGGGACTGGGGGGGACTGGGAGGGACTGGGGGGGAACTGGAACGACTGGGGGGGACTGGGATGGACTGGGGGGGACTGGGATGGACTGGGAGGGACTGGGAGGGGAACAAAGAGTGACAGTAGGTGACAACAGATGACAATAAGCGGTCCAGGTGTGCCCCAGGTGTGCCCCAGGTGTGACAGGTGTGTCCCCGCCCCCAGGGGCGGTGAAGGTGACCCCGGGGCACAGCCCCCAGGACCTGTGGGTGACAATAGATGACAATAGATGACAGTAAATGACCGTAGGTGTGTCCCAGGTGTGCCCAGGTGTGCCCCAGGTGTGACAGGTGTGACCCAGGTGTGTCCCAGCTGTGACCCAGGTGTGTCTGTGCCCCCAGGGGCGGTGAAGGTGACCCCGGGGCACAGCCCCCAGGACCTGTGGGTGACACTGGGTGACAATAGGTGACAGTAAATGACCGTAGGTGTGTCCCAGGTGTGCCCAGGTGTGCCCCAGGTGTGACAGGTGTGACCCAGGTGTGTCCCCACCCCCAGGAGCGGTGAAGGTGACCCCGGGGCACAGCCCCCAGAACCAATAGATGACAATAGGTGACAGTAAATGACCGTAGGTGTGTCCCAGGTGTGCCCCAGGTGTGCCCCAGGTGTGACAGGTGTGTCCCCACCCCCAGGGGCGGTGAAGGTGACCCCGGGGCACAGCCCCCAGGACCTGGCGCTGGCCCGGGCGCACGGGGCTGCCGCTGCTCTCGGTCATCGCCGACGATGGCACCTTGTGTCCCCCGGGGGGGGGCTGGCTGCAGGTACGGCCACCACAGGTGACCACAGGTGACCCCAAACGTGGCCCCAAACTGGCTGGGGACACAGCCTGGGCTGTGTCCTCAATGTCCCAATGACCCCTCAATGTCCCCAATGACCCCATTGTCCCCTCAATGACCTCCATGTCCCCAATGACCCCACTGTCCCCAATGACCCCAATGACCCCAATGTCCCCAATGCCCCCAATGTCCCCAATGTCCCCAATGTCCCCAATGACCCCAATGACCCCAATGTCCCCTCAATGACCCCAATGTCCCCAATGCCCCTCAATGTCCCCACTGTCCCCAATGTCCTCCCAATGTCCCCAATGCCCCCAATGACCCCAATGTCCCCTCAATGACCCCAATGTCCCCAATGCCCCCTCTGTCCCCAATGTCCCCCATGACCCCAATGCCCCAATGTCCCCCTCAATGTCCCCAATGTCTCCAATGTCCCCTGTCCCCAATGTCCCCTCAATGTCCCCAATGTCCCCAGTGTCCCCAATGACCCCAATGTCCCCAATGACCCCAATGACCCCAATGCCCCCAATGTCCCCAATGCCCCCTCTGTCCCCAATGTCCCCCCAATGTCCCCACTGTCCCCGCTGTCCCCAGGGTGTCCCCCGGTTCGAGGCCCGGGCCCGGGTGGTGGCAGCGCTGGCCCAGCGGGGGCTGCTCCGCGGGGTCCAGGACCACGCCATGACCCTGCCCCTCTGCAGGTGAGCCCAGGTGTGAGCCCAGGTGTGAGCCCAGGTGTGCCCAGGTGTGCCCAGGTGTGCCCAGGTGTCCCCAATGTCCCCTCAATGTCCCCTCCGTGTCCCCGCAAGCCGCTCCGGGGACGTCGTGGAGTTCCTGCTGAAGCGCCAGTGGTTCCTGAGCTGCGGGGAGATGGCCCGGGAGGCGCTGCAGGTGACACACCTGGGCACACCTGGGCACACCTGGGGGACACCTGGGCACACCTGGGGGATAGCTGGGCACACCTGGGGCACACCTGGGGGATAGCTGGGGGACACCTGGGGACACACCTGGGACACCTGGGGACACCTGGGGGACACCTGGGGGACACCTGGGGATATCTGGGCACACCGGGGGAACACCTGGGGACACCTGAGGGGCACCTGGGCAAACCTGGGGGACATGTGGGGGACACCTGGGGACACCTGGGCACACCTGGGGACAGCTGGGACACACCTGGGCATACCTGGGTCACCCTGCAGGTGACACTGAAGGCACGGGGGGGGTGACACACACACCTGAGGGGTTACCTGGGTGCCCCAAAGGTGGGATTTTGGGGGGTGGGGGGATTGGGGAGGTTTCGGGGGCTGTCGCCCTCACCTGGGCACACCTGAGGGGCTCACCTGTGCCCAGGCAGTGACGTCGGGGAGGCTCCGCCTGGTGCCCGAATTCCACGAGAAAAACTGGAAAACCTGGATGGAGAACGCGGGGTGAGGGGCGGGGCTGGGGGCGGGGCTGGGAGGGGGCGGGGTCTCAGGTGTGTGGGGCGTGGCTCTCAGATGTGGGGGGCGTGGCTCTCAGATGTGGGGTGGGGCTCTCCGGTGTGGGGGTGTGGCTCTCAGGTGTTGAGGGCGTGGCTCTCAGGTGTGTGGCACCTCCCCCCCCCCCTCATTCCCTGGCTGCCCCCGCCCATCCCGCCTGTCCCCACCTGTCCCCTCCCCCCGCAGAGACTGGTGCCTGTCCCGGCAGCTCTGGTGGGGCCACCAGGTGCCGGCCTACCAGGTGAGGGGCGTGGCCGTGCCCAGGTGTGCCCAGGTGAGAGAGGAGGAGGAGGAGGGGCCGTGGTTCGTGGGGCGCAGCGAGGCCGAGGCGCGGGCGGCGGCCGCCGGGGCCCTGGGCTGCCCCCCCGAGCAGCTGCACCTGCAGCAAGGTGAGCGGGGCGGGGCCGGGGGCGGGGCCGGGGGGCGGGGCCCAGGGGGGGTTAAAGGTGGCGCTCTGGGGGTCCCGTGATGGCGTTTTGGGGTCCCCAGGTGACGTTTTTGTGTCCCCAGCCCCATTTTGGGGTCCCTTGGGTGACATCTGGGGACATTTTTGTGTCCCCAATCCCATTTTTGGGGTCCCCAGGTGACATTTCCCTGTCCCAGTCCCATTTTGAGGTCCCCAGGTGACATTTTTGTGTCCCCAACCCTGTTTTGGGGTCCCCTGGGTGACATTTGGGGACATTTTCGTGTCCCCAGCCCCATTTTTGGGGTCACCAGGTGACATTTTTGCGTCCCCAGATCCATTTTTGTGTCCCCAGTCCCATTTTTGGGGCCCCCAGGTGACATTCCCGTGTCCCCAGGTGACATTCCCGTGTCCCAGCCCCGTTTTGGGGTCCCCCAGGTGACATTTGGTGGCACTCTTGTGTCCCCAGACCCCGACGTGTTGGACACCTGGTTCTCCTCCGCCCTCTTCCCCTTCGCCGCCCTGGGCTGGCCCGAGCAGGTGAGAGCCCCGTGTGTCCCCAGGTGTCCCCGAGTGTCCCCATTGTCCCCTCGGTGTCCTCTGACTGTCCCCAATCTCCCCATTGTCCCCTGACTGTCCCCATTGTCCCGAGTGTCCCCTCTCTGTCCCTGTGTCCCCTGATGTCCCGTGACTGTCCCCACTGTCCCCATTCTCCCCTCAGTGTCCCCATTGTCCTCTCACTGTCCCCAATGTCCCCACTGTCCCCTGACTGTCCCTGTGTCCCCATTGTCCCCGTGCTGTCCCCGATGTCCCCTCACTGTCCCCTCACTGTCCTTACTGTCCCCACGTCCCTGATGTCCTCTGAGTGTCCCCTCACTGTCCCCATGTCCCCTGACTGTCCCCTGACTCTCCCTGATGTCCCCTGACTGTCCCCCATGTCCCCTGCTGTCCCCCGTGTCCCCTGACTGTCCCCTGAGTGTCCCCTGAGTGTCCCCTGACTGTCCCCTGACTGTCCCTGCTGTCCCCTGACTGTCCCCTGACTGTCCCCTGACTGTCCCCATGTCCCCTGACTGTCCCCTGACTGTCCCCCGTGTCCCCTGACTGTCCCCTGACTGTCCCCTGACTGTCCCTGCTGTCCCCTGCTGTCCCTGAGTGTCCCCCATGTCCCCTGACTGTCCCCTGACTGTCCCCTGACTGTCCCTGTGTCCCCTGCTGTCCCCTGACTGTCCCCGTGTCCCCTCACTGTCCCCTGACTGTCCCTGACTGTCCCCATGTCCCCCTGACTGTCCCCTGACTGTCCCTGCTGTCCCCTGCTGTCCCCCTGAGTGTCCCCGATGTCCCCAGAGCCCGGACCTGGGCCGGTTCTACCCCACCTCGGTGCTGGTGACGGGCAGTGACCTCCTCTTCTTCTGGGTGGCCCGGATGGCCATGCTGGGCCAGCAGCTGACCGGCCAGCTGCCCTTCTCACAGGTCACTGTCCCCAAGGGTCCCCAAATGTCCCCAAGGCTCCCCAGGGTCACCAAGGGTCACTTGCTGTCCCCAAATGGCCCCAAGGATCTCAAACCCTGCCCCGTTCCCAAGGGTTTGGGGCTTTCCGTTGTGTTCTTGGTGTCCCCAAATGTCCCCAGGGGTCACCTGATGTCCCCAGGGGTCACTTGCTGTCCCTAAATGTCCTCAAGGGTCACCTGCTGTCCCCAGGGTCACCAAGGGTCCCCAAGGGTCCCAAACCCTGCCCCGTTCCCAAGGGTTTGGGGCTTTCCCGTTGTGTTCTTGGTGTCCCCAAGGGTCCCCAAATGTCCCCAGGGGTCACTTGCTGTCCCCAAATGTCCCCAGGGGTCACTTGCTGTCCCCAAATGTCCTCAAGGGTCACCTGCTGTCCCAGGGTCCCCAAGGGTCCCAAACCCCGCCCCGTTTCCAAGGGTTTGGGGCTTTTCCGTTGTATTCTTGGTGTCCCTAAGGGTCCCCAAATGTCCCCAAATGTCCCCAGGGGTCACCTGATGTCCCCAAATGTCCCCCAGGGGTCCCAAACTCCACCCCGTTCCCAAGGGTTTGGCCGGGTTTGGGGGTTTTCCTGCTGCGTTCTCGGTGTCCCCAGGTGTCCCCAAGTGTCCCCAGCTGTCCCTGAGGGTGTCCCCTGTCCTTCTGGGTGTCCCTGATCGCCCTTTCGGGGTCCCCGTGTCCCTTGGTCTTGGTTTGGGGTCTCCATCCCCATTTTCAGGGTCCCCAATCCCATTTTCGGGGTCCCCATCCCCGTTCCTGGGGTCCCCATCCCCAATTTCGGAGTCTCCATCCCCATTTCCAGCGTCCCCAATCCCATTTTTTGTGTCCCCAATCCCATTTCTGGGGTCCCCAATCCCATTCTCAGGGTCCCCCATCTCCAATTTCGGGGTCCCCATCCCCATTTTTGTGTCCCCATCCCCATTTTCATGTCCCCAATCCCATTTCCAGGGTCCCCGATCCCATTTTTTGGGGTCCCCATCCCCATTTTTGTGTCCCCAATCCCATTTTCGGGGTCCCCGATCCCATTTTTGGGGTCCCCATCCCCGTTCCTGGGGTCCCCATCCCCAATTTCGGGGTCCCCGATCCCATTCTCAGGGTCCCCATCCCCATTTTCATGTCCCCATCCCCATTTCCGGGGTCCCCGATCCCATTATTTTGTGTCCCCATCCCCATTTTTGTGTCCCCAATCCCATTCTCGGGGTCCCCATCCCCAATTTCGGGGTCCCCCATCCCCGTTCTTGGGGTCCCCATCCCAATTTTCATGCTCCCCAATCCCATTTTCATGTCCCCATCCCAATTTTCGGGGTCCCCAATCCCATTTCCGGGGTCCCCAATCCCATTTTCGGGGTCCCTGATCCCATTTTTGGGGTCCCCATCCCCATTTTCGGGGTCCCCGATCCCATTCTCGGGGTCCCAGTGTCCCCCGTGCCCCCCCAGGTGCTGCTGCACTCGCTGGTCCGGGACTCCCGGGGGAGGAAGATGAGCAAATCCCTGGGGAACGTCATCGACCCCCGCGACCTCATCCGGGGCGCCGGGCCCCAGGTGCCCCCCGGCCCCAAACACCCCAAACACCAGGGATCCACCGAGGCCGGGGGGGCTGGGGGGAGTTTTGGGGGGATTTGGGGTTTTTGGGGGATTTGGGGTTTTTTTATGGTGATTTGGGGTTTTTTTAAGGTGATTTGGGGGTGATTCAGGGTTTTTTAGGGTGATTTTTGGGGGTGATTTGGGGTTTTTGGGAGGGATTTGGGGTATTTGGGGGTATTTGGGGTTTTTTTATGGTGATTTGGGGGTTTTTTTTAGGGTGATTCGGGTTTTTCAGGGGGGATTTGGGGGCGGTTCGGGGTTTTTAGGGTGATTTTGGGGGTGATTTGGGGGTGATTTGGGGGATTTGGGGGATTTGGGGTTTTTTTAGGGTGATTTGGATTTTTTTTTAGGGTGATTGGGGTTTTTTTAGGGTGATTTGGGGTTTTTTTAAGGTGATTTGGGGGTGATTCAGGGTTTTTTAGGGTGATTTTTGGGGGTGATTTGGGGTTTTTGGGAGGATTTGGGATTTTTTTTTTAGGGTGGTTTGGGTTTTTCAGGGGGGGTTGGGGGCGGTTCGGGGTTTTTTTGAGGGTGATTTTTGGGGGTGATTTGGGGTTTTTGGTGGGGTTTGGGTTTTTTTGGGGGGTGGTTTGGGTGGTTTTGGAGGAATTTGGAACAATTTGGGGGTTTTTAGGATGATTTGGGGGTGATTGGGGGTGATTTTGGCATTTTCTTGCAATGATTTTGGGGTTTTTGCAGGGTGATTTTGGGGTTTTTTGGGAGTGATTTTGGGCTTTTGGGAGTGATTTTGTGGTTTTTTGGGGGTGATTTTGGGATTTTGGGGGGTGATTTGGGGGTGATTTTGGGGGTGATTTTGGGGTTTTTTGGGGGGTGATTTTGGGGTTTTTTGGGAGTGATTTTGTGGTTTTTTTGGGGGTGATTTTGGGGTTTTTGGGGGGCGATTATGGGGTTTTTTGGGGGGGTGATTTTAGGGTTTTTTGGGGGGTGATTTTGGGGTTTTTTTTGAGGATTATTTGGGGGGGTTTTTGGGGTTTTTTTGGGGGGTGATTTGGGGCTTTTTCCTCCCCCAGGAGCTGCAGGAGAAGCTCCAGAGTCGAACCCTGGACCCCCAGGAGCTGCGGGCGGCCCAGGAGGAGCAGGTGGGACCCCCCAGACCCCCCCAGACTGACCCAGGACCCCCCAGGACCCCCCCAGGACCCCCCCTGACCCCCTCTGACCCCCCCAGAGCCGGCAGTTCCCGCAGGGGATCCCCGAGTGCGGCGCCGACGCCCTGAGGCTGGCCCTGAGCACCCACAACGCCCACGGTGAGACCCCCGCCCAGACACCCCCCTGGGGACCCCCAAATCACCCCCAAACCCTCCTGGGACCCCCCCAAACCCCCCTGGTGGACCCCCCAAATCACCCCCAAACCCCCCTGGGACCCCCCAAAATACCCCTGGGACCCCCCCAAACCCCTCCTGGGACCCCCAAACCACCCCTGGGACCCCCCCAGACACCCCTGGGACCCCCAAACCACCCTGGGACCCCCAAACCACCCCCTGGGACCCCCAAACCCCCCTGGGACCCCCAAACCACCCCTGGGACCCCCAAACCCCCCTGGGGACCCCCAAACCACCCCCTGGGACCCTCAAACCACCCCCTGGGACCCCCCAAATCACCCCCAAACCCCCCTGGGGACCCCCCAAATACACCCCTGGGACCCCCCCAAAATACCCCCAAACCACCCCTGGGACCCCCCAAATCACCCCAAACCCCCCTGGGATCTCCAAACCACCCCTGGGACCCCCAAATTACCCCAAAATCCCCCTGGGACCGCCCCCAGGTGGGATCTGTGGGTGCTGGGATGGAGCTGGGGGGTCCTGGGTGGGGTGGGGGGGGTCCTGGTGCCCCTCCCCCGACCCCAAACTCCCCCCCCCAGGCCCCGAAATTCGGCTGGGCGTGGCCTCAGTGCTGACTCAGCGCCGCTTCTGCAACAAAGTCTGGAACGGGGTGGGCTTCGTTGCTCCGGGCGCTGCAAGGGGGAGCAGGGAGCAGGGACCCCCCAAACCCCCCGAGGAGGTGAGAGAGACCCCGAAAAACCCAAAAAACAGCCCCTGGGACCCCCAAACACAGCCCCTGGGACCCCCAAACAGCCCCTGGGACCCCAAACACAGCCCCTGGGACCCCAAAAACAACCCTGGGACCCCCAAACACAGCCCCTGGGACCCCCAAACACAGCCCCTGGGACCCCAAACACAGCCCCTGGAAACCCCCCAGGGAGCTCCAGACTTCTCCATCCCCCCAATTCCAGGTGCTCCCTGGAGTCCCCCTGGATCAGGGGCTGCTCCCAGTCCCAAATTCCCCATTTTCCCCCTTTTTTTTCCCTATTTCACCCATTTTCCCCCATTTTTTCCCCATTTTTCCCCCATTTTTCCCCCATTTTCCCCCATTTTTTCCCCATTTTTTCCCGACTTTTTCTCCCATTTTGTCCCCATTCTTCCCTCATTCCTCCCCCATTCTTCCCCCATTTTCCCCCCATTTTCCCCTTTTTTCCCCCATTTTTTCCCTCATTTTTCCCCCATTTTTCCCCCATTCTTCCCCCATTTTCCCCCATTTTCCCCCCATTTTCCCCATTTTTTCCCCATTTTCCCCCATTTTCCCCCCATTTTTCCCCATTTTTCCCTGTTTTCCCCCATTTTTCCCCCATTTTTCCCCATTTTTCCCCATTTTCCCCTTTTTCCCCCATTTTTTCCCTCATTCCTCCCCCATTTTTTCCCCATTTTTTTCCCCATTCTTCCCCCATTCTTCCCCCATTTTTCCCCCATTCTTCCCCCATTTTTCCCCCATTCTTCCCCTATTTTTCCCCCATTTTTTCCCCCATTTTCCCCCATTTTTCCCCCATTTTCCCCCATTTTTCCCCATTTTTTCCCCACTCTTCCCTGATTTCCCTCCCCATTTTTTCCCCATTTTTTCCCCATTTTCCCCCATTTTTCCCCCATTTTCCCCCCATTTTTCCCCATTTTTTCCCCACTCTTCCCTGATTTCCCTCCCCATTTTCCCCCCATTTTTTCCCCCATTTTCCCCCATTTTTCCCCCAATTTTCCCCCATTTTTCCCCCATTTTCCCCCCATTTTTCCCCCATTTTCCCCCCATTTTCCCCCATTCTTCTCCCATTTTTCCCCCATTTTTCCCCCATTTTCCCCCCATTTTTCCCCCATTTTTCCCCCATTTTTCCCCCATTTTCCCCCCCATTTTTCCCCCATTTTTCCCCCATTTTTCCCCCATTTTTCCCCCATTCTTCCCTCATTTTTCCCCCATTTTTTCCCCATTTTTCCCCCATTTTTTCCCTCATTTTTCCCCATTTTCCCCCGTTCCCAGGTGCTCCCCGGGGCCCCCCTGGACCGCTGGCTGCTCTCCCGCCTGGCCGGCGCCGTGGCCGAGTGCTGCTCCCGCCTGCAGGCGCTGCAGTTCCAGGCTGCGGCCGGCGCCGTGCAGAGCTTCTGGCTGCGCAGCTTCTGCGACGTCTACCTGGTCTGTGCGCCCCAAAACACCCGAAAAACACCCGAAAAACCCCAAAAACACCCAGAAACACCCCAGAAACACCCTAAAAACCCCAAAAAACGCCCAAAAATACCCCGAAAACACCCTAAGAACCAAAAAAAGCCCAAAAAACACACGAAAAACCCCCAGAATCGCCCTAAAAACCCCGAAAAACACCCTAAAAACTGCAAAACAAACACCCTAAAAATACCCCAAAACCCCCAAAAAACATCCTAAAAACACCTCAAAAATCCCCAAAAAACATCCTAAAAAAATCCCCAAAAACACCCAAAAAACACCATAGAAACACCGCCAAAACCCTAAAAAACACCCTCAAAACACCCAAAAAAACCCAAAAAACACCCTAAAAATACCCCAAAACCCCCAAAAAACATCCTAAAAAACCCCCAAAAACACCCTAAAAACGCCCTAAAAACACCTCAAAAACCCTGAAAAACACCCTAAAAACATCCAAAAAACCCCAAAAAAACACCCTAAAAATACCCCAAAACCCCCAAAAAATATCCTAAAATCACCTCAAAAACCCTAAAAACATCCAAAAAAACCCCAAAAAACACCCCAAAACCACCAAAAAAATACCCTAAAAATGCTCCAAAACACCCTAAAAACCCCAAAGCCTTTCTGTCCTTAATTTAGGGGTTTCCCTCCCCGTTTTCAGGGTCCCTCTCCCCAATTTCGGGGTCCCTCTCCCCGTTTTCAGGGTCCCTCTCCCCATTTTCGGGGTCTCTCTCCCCGTTTTCGGGGTCCCTCCCCCCGGTTCCGTGCTCTCTCACCCCGCTGTCCCCCGGCTGTCCCCAGGAGGTGGCCAAGGTGTCCCTGCGGTGCCCGGAGCTGCGCCCCGGGGCGCTGGCGGCGCTGGCGGCCGGGGCCGAGCTGGGCCTGCGCCTGCTGGCCCCCTTCGCCCCCTTCCTGGCCGAGGAGCTCTGGCAGCGCCTGCCCCGCGCGCCCCCCGCGCCCCCCACCCTCTGCAGGGCCCCCTTCCCCGAGCCCCGCAGGCTGGTGAGCGCTGGGGGGGGATTCGGGGGGGTTTGGGTGGGTCTGGGGGTTCTTGGAGGGTCCCTGGGTGGGTCTGGGAGTCCCTGGGTGGGTTTGGGGGGTCCCTGAGGGGTCCCTGGGTGGGTTTAGGGGGTCTCTGGGGGTTCTTGGAGGGTCCCTAGGTGGGTCTGGGGGGTCCCTGTGTTGGGTTTGGGGGTCCTTGGGTGGGTCTGGGAGTCCCTGGGGGTCCCTGGGTGGCTCCTGGGTGGGTCTGGGGGGTCCCTGGGTGGGTCTGGGGGTCCCTGAGGGATCCCTGGGGAGGTCCCTGGGTGTTCCTGGGTGGGACCTGGGGGGTCCCTGGATGGGTCCTGGGGGTTCCTGGGGGGGTTTGGGGGCTCCTGGGGGGTTCTTGGGTGGGTCTGGGGGGTCCCTGAGGGGTCCCTGGGGATCCCTGGGTGGCTCCTGGGTGGGTCTGGGGGATCCCTGGGAGGTTCTTGGGTGGGTCTGGGGGTCCCTGAGGGGTCCCTGGGTGGGTCCCTGGGGGTGTTCCCGGGGGTCTCAGCCCCGTGTGTCCCCCCCCCCCAGGCTCACTGGCACAGCCCCGAGCTGGAGGCGCAGGTGGGCGCCATGCTGGAGCTGGTCCGGGCCGTGCGGGGGCTGCGCGAGACCTTCCGGCTCGGGGGGGCCGCCCGCCCCCCAGGTGAGCCCCGGGGCGGGGAGGGGACACGGGACTGCAACTCCCAGCAGCCCCCGGGGTGGCCGAGATGGTGGGGGAGGGGGGGACTGCAAATCCCAGCGTGCTTTGGGGAATTCAAGATGGCTGCCCAAAGGGAACTACAAATCCAGCGTGCTTTTGGGGAGCCAAGATGGCTGCCCAATGGAACCACGTGTCCTGGCGTGCCCTGGGGCGGACAAAATGGCCGATCAGGCCTGGACTACAAATCCCAGCATGCCTTGGGAGCACCCAGTGTGGCCCCCAGTGGGGCGTACGTGTCCCAGCGTGCTTTGGGAAAAGCAATATGGCGGCTGCACGGAGGACTACAAGTGCCAGCATGCTCCGGGGCAGGGCCATACCCCAGCATGCCGCTCCCTGCCCCAAGATGGCGTCCCCCATGGTCCCCCGTGTTTCCCTGCACGGGGGCAGCCATGTTGTGGGCGTGGTTTTTTTTCTCCCTACAGTGCTGGTGCAGTGCCCGGAGCCGGCTCGTGATTGGCTGGAGCCGCTGGGCCCCGCCTTCCGGACGCTCTCGGGGGCGGGCCCTGTGGAGCTCCTCCCCCTGGGGGCGGGGCCGGGGCCCGGCTGGGCGGGGGCTGCCGCGGGTTCCGGAACCTTCGTGCACCTGCGGATCCAGGTGAGGGCGGGGCCCGGGGTGGGCGGGGCTTCGGGGGTTTTTGGGGTCCCCCCGGTGACATTTTGGGGCCCCCCCGCTGTCCCCAGGGCCTGGTGGAGCCGGGGGCCGCCCGGGCCCAGCTGCGGGCGCGGCTGCAGAGCCTGGAGCGGCGCCTGCGCGGCCTCGGCGCCGCCCCCCAGCAGCAGCACCAGGTGGGGCATTCGTTCATTAATTAATGGTGGTTAATTAGCCCCGCGGCGCTGGCCCCGTTGCTGGTTAACCCTTCCCTCCCTGGCAGGCGGCGGCGGCGCGGGCGGAGCTGGCCCGGCTGGAGCAGGCGCTGCGGGCCCTGGAGACCCCCGGGGACCCCCCTGAGCCCCCCGGGCTTAATAAAGATAATTGAAACCCGCCGCTAACGAGGTCGTGGCCTCATTACTGGGGAGAGGGTGGGGCTTGGGGAGAGGGGGCGGGGCTTAGGGGAGGGGCTAAGTCGGCCAAGCCCCGCCCCCTCCGGCTCGGCATCGTCGGACGGAGCCGGAGCTGCTGAGACCCCAAAAAGTCCCCAAAATTGGGGTCGGGGACCCCGGGATTGGGCTCGGGACCCCCCCGGGGGTCACCTGCTGTCACCTGCGGCCACCTCAGGTACCGGCACCCCTGTCCTGTCCCCCCCCGTGTCCCCCCCGTGTCCCCCCGTCCTCCGTGTGTCCCCTCCCCCGGTGACGTCCTCTCTGTCCCCTCTGTCCCCCAGGTCCCCCCATGGCCGAGGGCGGCTCCTCCCCCCGCGTCCCCCCGGGGAGGTGACAGAGCCCGAGCTGGCTTGGGGACAGCCTGGGGGTGGCACCGGGGGTGACATCGGGGGTGGCACCGTCACCGTCACCCCCTGGGCCAGCGGCATCACCATCACCGTCACCGCGGCCCCGGCCGAGGACGTTGGGGACATCGAGGATGTTGGGGGACATTGGGGACATCGAGGACATTGGGGACATCAAGGACATTGGGACATCGAGGATGTTGGGGACATCAGGGACATCAAGGGCATCGGGGACATCAAGGACATTGGGGACATTGGGGACATTGGGGACATCAAGGATGTTGGGATCATCAAGGACGTTGGGGACGTTGGGGACATCAAGGACGTTGGGGACATTGGGGACATCAAGGGCGCCATGGTCACCACTGACAGGGGACAGGGGGATGTCCCCACCCCGTGTGACAAGGACAGGGAGGACAGCCTTGTCCCCATCCTGCAGGACATCGAGGGCAGCAGTGTCACCGCCCTGAGGGATGCTGGTGACAGGGTTGTCCCCAACCGTGGGGACAGCGATGTCCCCGCCCTGACGGACGCGGGGGACAGGGAGGTGGCAGCTCTCGGGGACGGGGGGTGGCGGTGACGTCCCAGGGGACACTGGGGACACCGGGGGTTGGAATGGCCCGGCCCCCCCGGACGGGGACCTTGGGGACAGCGGCGTCACCACCCCGAGGGACAGCGGGGACGGGGCTGTCACCATCCCGTGGGACATCTGGGACAGCGATGGCCCAGCCCCTGGGGACACCGGGGACATCTCTGGGGACAGGGACAGCGGGGACAGGGGTGTCACCGTCTCGAGGGACCTCGGGGACATCGGTGTCTCTGAGGACAGGGACAGCGGGGGCGGGGCTGTCACCATCCCCTGGGACATTTGGGACAGCGATGGCCCAGCCCCTGGGGACATTGGGGACACCGGGGACAGCGGTGTCCCCACCCCAAGGGACACTGGGGACGGGGGTGTCCCAGACTTGAGGGACAGCGGGGACATCCCAGTGCCTGGGGACGAGGACAGCGGGGACAGGGACGTCACCGTCCAGCTGGGCAAGGACACTGGGGACAGGGACACCGGGGACAGGGACATCGGGGACAGGGACACTGGGGACAGGGACACCGGGGACAGGGACATCGGGGACAGGGACACTGGGGACAGGGACACCAGGGACGGGGACATTGGGGACACTCAGGTCTCGGTCCCAGGGGACCCTGGGGACAGCGATGTCCTGGTCCTGAAGGACCTTGGGGACAGCGATGTCACCGCCCCAAGGGACAGCGGGGACAGGGGTGTCCCAGTGCCAGGGGACCCTGGGGACAGCGCTGTCACCGCCCCGAGGGATGCTGAGGGTTCGGGGGGCGGGGCTGTCCCAGCTCCTGGGGACACCGGGGACAGGGACCTTGGGGACAGCGATGTCACCGCCCCCGGGGATGCGGGGGCCCTTGGGGACGTCCCTGTCCCTGTCCCTGTCCCGGGGGCCCCTGGGGACGTCGCTGTCACCTGCCGGGCCGGTGGCATCACCATCACCGTGGTGGCCCCGCCCCCCGAGGAGGAGGAGGCGCCTGATGATGACATCATCGCCTATGACGTCATAGCTGCTGATGTCATTGCGGCTGGGGAGGGCGATGATGTCACAGAGGGGCGGGGCAGCCCCTCCCCTCCACCCACCGGTGACGTCACTTCCTCTGTGCCGGAAGGTGACGTCACTGCCGATGTCACCAACAGCAATGACGTCACTTCCTCTGTCCTGGAGGAAGCTCTCGCTGGTGATGTCATACCCGGCAATGACATCATCGCCCCCCACCCTGAGACCGACATTTCTGATGACGTCACCATCACCGAGGGTGATGTCACTGCTGACGTCATCGCCCCTGGGCAGGAGTTAATTGATGACATCATCATCGACCATGACATCACTGATGACGTCACCACAGGCAGTGACTTCCCACAGGAGCTGGGTGACCTCAGTGATGACATCATCACCGGACACAACCTCCCTGATGACGTCATCACCTTGAATGACCTCACAGATGACGTCATCGTCCCCGAGAGCGACATCACTGATGACGTCATTGAACATGGCTTCCCCGATGATGTCATCACCTGGGGTGATGTCACAGCCCCGCTCCCCAGGGGCGATGACATCATGCCAGGATGTGATGTCATCAACGATGTCGTCGCTGTGGGGGCCGACATCGATGACGTCATCGCCATCCCCCACGTCCCTTCCCTTCCTGGGGATGACATCATCGATGACGTCATCCCTGCTGGCCATCTCCTTGATGACGTCATCCACCCAGACGAGCTCTTTGATGACGTCACCAAGGACGATGACGTCACCTTCCCCGGCCTGGGCTCCCTCCCCGCTGATGACGTCATCACCACCGATGACGTCACCTCCTCCCTGCTGGGTGACGTCACCGGGGATCTCGACGGGGCCTGGGACGACCTCGCCGATGACGTCACAGCCGACGCCGATGACGTCACGGCCGACGATGACATCACGCCCTTCCTGCCTTTGGACCGCCCCCCGGGCCCCGACGATGACATCACCGATGACGTCACTGATGACGTCACCCCCGGGGCGGAGCAGCCACTGCTGGGGGCCGCCCCCTTCGGCCGCCGCCATGACGTCACTGATGACGTCAGCGACGACATCGCCGAGGACACGCCCCGAGGGGGCGGGGCAGGTGAGGGGGCGGAGCCAAAGGGGCGGAGTTTCTGCCCAGGGGGCGGCTCTAATAAAGGGGCGTGGCCTCGTGGGCGTGTTCCCAGCCTGACCACGCCCCCCTCCGCTCTGGCCCCGCCCCCAGGCGCCCCCCAGACGCCCCCCCCCGGCTGCCCCCTGCTCTTCCTCGCCCTCCTCTGCCTCCTGCTCGCCCTCCTGCTGCTGGCCGGGCTCTGCGCGGTACGGGGGGCAAAAAATACCCCGGGGGGGTGAAAAAACACACCTGGGGGGGCAAAAAATACCCCGGGGGGGTGAAAAATACACTGGGGGGGTAAAAAATACACCTGGGGGGTATAAAATACACCTGGGGGGGCAAAAAATACCCCGGGGGGGTGAAAAAATACACCTGGGGGGGTAAAAACTACACTGGGGGGGCTAAAAATATACGGGGGGGGTAAAAAAATACATTGGAGGGTAAAAAAACAATTGGTGGGGTAAAAATACACCGGGGGGGGTAAAAACTCGGGGAAGGTCCTGATTTTTTGGGGAGGGTCCCCAAACCCACGGGATCCCACTGAGGGGGGTGGGGGGGGGGGTCCCCAAATTCCGGGAGTGACCACAAATCCGTGGGGGAGGGGCTGGAATGAATGGGGGCGGGGGAGGGAAGGGGGGGTGGGGTCCCAAATTCCCGGGGGGGTCCGGGGGGGGTCCCGGGGGGGGGTCCCGGGGGGTGCTGACCCCCCCCCGCCCCCCCAGGCCGTGCATTACGTCAAGGTTTTCATCATCAGCTCGGCCGCGCTGGCCGTGCCGCCCCCCGAGGCCTTCCCGTGAGCGCCGCCCCCCGAAACCCCCAAAATCCCCAAAATCCCCCCAAATCCCCCCAAAATCCCTCAAAATCTCTCAAAATCCCTCAAAAATCCCTCAAAAATCCCCCCAAAAACTGGAAATAAACCCAAATATTGAACCTGGATGTGCCCGTGAGCCTGCGAGGGACCCCAAATTCCCCCCAAATCCCCCAAATTCCCCCCAAATCCCCCAAAATCCCCCCGAAATCCCCCCAAAACCCCCCGAAATCCCCCCAGAAACTGGAAATAAACCCAAAGACTGAACCTGGATGTGCCCGTGAGCCTGCGAGGGACCCCGAATTTCCCCAAATTCCACCCGAATTCCCCCAAAATTCCCCCCAAATTCCAAAAAAAAAAAAAAAAGTCCCCCAAAATTCCCACGGAATTGCCCCCAAATTCCCAAAAAACTCCCCAAAATTCCCCCAAAATTCCCCCAAAATTCCAAACTCCCTCCCCTGCCCTCCCCTCCCCCAACCCCTGCCTCCGGGTCCGGGGCTGTCCCCGCCTTGGGGACACCCTGGGGACACCCTGGGGACACTTTGGGGACACCTTGGGGACACAGCCTGGCCTTGTCACCGCCTTGGGGACAGTGGGGACACAGCCCCGTGGTGCCACCAGACCTTGGGGGCCTTGGGGACACAGCCCAGACTTGTCCCCGCCTTGGGGACACTGGGGACAGAGCCCGGGCTTGTCACCAAGGCCTTGGGGACATTGGGGACATTGGGGACATTGTGGACCCGGCCCGGGCTTGTCACCTGGTCAAGGGCAGTGGCTGCGGACAATGGGCCATTGTCCCCAAGGTGCCACCACGGCGGGGGGGGGCACGGGACAGGTGTGGGGACACCTGGGGGGTTTGAGGACATCTGGGGGGAGGGTGGGGACACCAGGGAGGGTTTGGGGACACCTGGGGGGTTTGGGGACACCTGGGGGGAGGTTGGGGACACCAAGGAGGGTTTGGGGACATTGGGGACATTGGGGACATTGGGGACATTGGGGACATTGGGGACACGGGGAGTTGGGGACATTGGGGACCCTGGGGGACGCTGGGCTCCCGTTGTCACCCCCACGGGGACAGCCCTGTCCCCACCCCGGGGCACGGCCACCCCCTGTCCCCACCCAGGGGACGGCCCTGTCCCCAAGGCCATAAGTTGGGGACAGAATTGGGGGGGTGGGTGTGGCAGCACCGCGGAGGTGACAATGGGGACACCGGCGGTGGCCCTGGGGACGCTGCTGCTGCTGCTGCTGCTGCTGGGGGGTGAGGGGACATCGGGGGACATCGGGGGGGACATCGGGGGGACTCTGGGGACATCGCGGGGGCTCTGGGGACACGGGGGGGACATGGGGGGGGCTCTGGGGACATTGGGGGGACATCGAGGGGGACTCTGGGGACATCGGGGGGGACATCGGGGGGGACTCTGGGGACACGGGGGGGACATGGGGGGGGCTCTGGGGACATTGGGGGGACATCGAGGGGGACTCTGGGGACATCGGGGGGGACATCGGGGGGGGCTCTGGGGACATCGAGGGATGGGGGATAAAGGAGACACTGGGGACATTTGATGACATTTGGGGACACTGGGGATGAGGGGACACTGATGAACATTTGGGGACACTTGGGGGGGCACTGGGGGACATTCGGGGACATTTGGGGACACTTGGGGACACAGGGATGGGGGGACCTTGAGGGACAAATCCCGACCCGAGGGGACATCGGGGACACGGGGCTGGGGGGGGACGCGGGAGGCGCCGCCGGGGGTGTGGCGGTGTCGCTGTCGCTGTCCCCAGCCGTGTCCCCCCCCTCCCCTCCCGCTGTCCCCAGGCCCGGCCGCGCCGCTCCCTGTCGCTGTCGCTGTCCCCGAGCCCTGGGGACAGGCGGTGACATCGCTGCTGCGGGCGCTGCTGCCCGCGGGCACCGCGCGGGGACAGCCGGCGACATCCTGGCTCCAGGGCTTGGGGACGTGGCTGCAGGGCCAGCCGGCCCCGCGGGGACCTTGGGGACATCCCCGAGCCCCGCAGGGACCCCAAGGGGCGGGGACGTGTCCCCAAGAGGAGGGGGCGCGTCCCCAGGGAGCGGGGACGGCGGGGACAGCGGGGACACGTCCCCAAGGACAGGGGACAGCGGGGACAGCGGGGACAGGACCCCAAGGACAGGGGACAGCGGGGACAGGACCCCAAGGACAGGGGACAGGTCCCCAGGGGCTGTTCCCGCCTGTCCCGGGACAAGGGACACGTCCCCAAGGGCCACTGGCGCATCTCCTGGGCCAGGGGACAGCGGGGACAGCGGGGACAGCGGGGACAGCGGGGACACGAGCCCAGGGACAGGGGCCGGGTCCCCAGGCGCTGCCCCCGCCCGTCCCGGGTCCCCAGGGTGAGGGGACACGGCCGCAGTGGCCGCTGCCACCTCCCCCGGCCCAGGGTCCCCAAGGGGAGGGGACGCGTCCCCAAGGCCACCCGCCCCCCGCCCCCCGCAGGAGCGGCCCCGGGTGGTGGCGACCCTTGGGGACACCGGGAGCCGCGACACGTCCCGGGAGCGCGAGGACAGCGCCAGCCGCGGTGAGGGGACAGCGGGGGGGACACGGGGACAGCGGGGGGGGGAGGGGACAGGCGGGGAGCCCGCGGCCACCAGCGCTGTCCCCTCTCTGTCCCCTCCGCAGCTTGGGGACACTCGGAGGAGCCGCTGTAGCGCCGGGGATGTCGCCGCCGGGTCACCGACAGCGTCGGGGGGCCACCAGGTCCCCGTGTCGCCGTGTCGTCGCTGTCCCCGTGTCCCCAATAAAGGCCGAGCAGCACCGTCCGTGTCCCCGTGTCCCGCTGTCCCCATCTTGTCCCCGTGTCCCGCTGTCCCCGTGTCCTCACCCTGTCCCCGCTGTCCCCAGCCCGCTGTCCCCATCCTGTCCCCGTGTCCCGCTGTCCCCATCCTGTCCCCGTGTCCCCGATGTCCCCGCTGTCCCCGTGTCCATGTCCCGCTGTCCCCGTGTCCCCACCCTGTCCCGGTGTCCCCAATAAAGGCCGAGCAGCACTCTCTGTGTCCCCGTGTCCCTGTCCCGATGTCCCCGCTGTCCCCGCTGTCCCCAGCCCGGTGTCCCCACCGTGTCCCCACCGAAGGCCGAGCAGCCCCCTCGGTGTCCCCGTCGCTGGCGGTGACAGCCGCGGGGGCGGGGGTGGCACCGGGAGCTTTGATTTGGGGACATCGGGGACATCGGGGCGGCGGTGGCACCGCCCGGGGACATTCCCGGCCCGGGGACATTCCCGGCCCGGGGACATTCCCGGCTCGGGGACATTCCCGGTTCGGGGACATTCCCGGTTTGGGGACATTCCCGGCCCGGGGACATTCCCGGCCCGGGGACATTCCCGGCCCGGGGACATTCCCGGTTCGGGGACATTCCCGGTTCGGGGACATTCCCGGTTCGGGGACATTCCCGGTCTGGGGACATTCCCGGCCCGGGGACATTCCCGGCCCGGGGACATTCCCGGTTCGGGGACGTTCCCGGTTCGGGGACATTCCCGGCCCGGGGACATTCCCGGTTTGGGGACATTCCCGGTTTGGGGACACAGGGGAAGCGCCTGGCGGTGACGTCATCGCCGCGGCGCCGTTGCCATGGTGACGGGGGGAGGGCGGGGCGCACAAAACCGGCCCCGAAATTGCCCAAAATTGTCCCAAATCGCCCAAAATCGGCCCCAAAATCGGGGAAACCGGCCCCAAATCGGCCCGAAATCGACCCCAAATCAGCCCCAAAATCGGTCAAAAAAAAAAAAAAATCCCTCGAGGTCGCCTCAAATCACCCCGAATCGCCCCAAAATCATCCCCAAATGACCCCAAAATCGCCCCGAAATCTCATAAATGAGCCCAAAATCGCGGGTTTGGACACCGAAGAACTTTTTTTTTAATTTCCCCGGGGCGGTTTTGGGGGGATTAAAGGTGTTTTTGGGGCCATCAAGGGTTTTTTTTTGAGTCACTAAAGGAATTTTTGGGGCAATAAAGCCATTTTGGGGACGTTAGAGCCGATTTTTTGGGGGACATTACAGGCATTTGGGGACATCCCAGCCGGTTTTGGGACATCCCAGCCGGTTTTGGGTCATTCCAGCCGGTTTTGGGACATTCCAGCCGGTTTGGGGACATCCCAGCCATTTTTGGGGACATCCCAGCCGGTTTTGGGGACATCCCAGCCATTTTTTGGGGACATCCCAGCCGGTTTTGGGACATCCCAGCCGGTTTTGGGGACATCCCAGCCGGTTTTGGGTCATCCCAGCCGGTTTTTGGGGACATCCCAGCCGGTTTTGGGTCATTCCAGGCCGGTTTTGCCCCCCCGCGGGGCCCCCGCTGTCCCCCCCCCCCTCCTGTCCCCGCTGTCCCCTCGGGCGCGGCCTTGACCTTTGACCCCTCCCCCCCCCACCCCCGCCCCGTCACTTCCCGGACACCGCGGGGGGGGAGGGGGGAGGGGCGGGTTTGTAACCCCCCCCGGACACCGGACAGAGGGACAGAGGGACAGAGGGACACTCGGACACGGCGCTGGACACTCGGACCCTCGGACCCTCGGCCATGGCCGGAGCTGTCCTGGGGCTGCTGCTGCTGCTGCCCCCGGCCCTGGGTCCGTGAGTGACCCCCGGGACCCCCCCCGGGACCCCCCCGGGACCCCCTGGGACCCCCTGGGACCCCCTGGGACCCCCTGGGACCCCCGCAGCCCCATAGAGCCCCATAGGGACCCCATAGGGACCCCATAGAGCCCCCATAGAAACCCCATGGAGCCCCATAGAGCCCCATAGAGCCCCATAGAGACCCCATAGAAACCCCATGGAGCCCCATAGAGCCCCATAGAGCCCCATAGAGACCCCATAGAAACCCCATGGAGCCCCATAGAGCCCCATAGAGCCCCATAGAGACCCCATAGGGACCCCATAGAGCCCCATAGAACCCCATAGAGCCCCATAGAGACTTCATTGGGACCCTATAGGGACCCCATAGAGCCCCATAGAGCCCCCATAGGGACCCCATAGAGCCCCATAGAGCCCCCATAGAGCCCCATAGAAACCCCATAGAGCCCCATAGAGACCCATAAAAACCCCATAGAGCCCCATAGGGACCCATAGAGCCCCATAGGGACCCCATAGAAACCCCATAGGGACCCATAGAGCCCCATAGGACCCCATAGAAACCCCATAGAGCCCCATAGGGACCCCATAGAGACCCCATAGGGACCCCATAGAGCCCCATAGAACCCCATAGAGCCCCATAGAGACTTCATTGGGACCCCATAGGGACCCCATAGAGCCCCATAGGGACCCCATAGGGACCCCCATAGAGACCCCATAGGGACCCCATAGAGCCCCATAGAAACCCCATAGAGCCCCATAGAACCCCATAGAGCCCCATAGAACCCCATAGAGCCCCATAGAGACTCCATTGGGACCCTATAGGGACCCCATAGAGCCCCATAGGGACCCCATAGAGCCCCATAGGGACCCATAGAGCCCCATAGGGACCCATAGAAACCCCATAGAGCCCCATAGGGACCCCATAGAGACCCCATAGGGACCCCATAGAGCCCCATAGAACCCCATAGAGCCCCATAGAGACTTCATTGGGACCCCATAGGGACCCCATAGAGCCCCATAGGGACCCCATAGGGACCCCATAGAGACCCCATAGGGACCCCATAGAGCCCCATAGAAACCCCATAGAGCCCCATAGAACCCCATAGAGCCCCATAGAACCCCATAGAGCCCCATAGAGACTCCATTGGGACCCTATAGGGACCCCATAGAGCCCCATAGGGACCCCATAGAAACCCCATAGAGCCCCATAAAGCCCCATAGAGCCCCATAGGGACCCCATAGGGACCCCTTAGAGCCCCATAGAGCCCCATAGAGACTCCATTGGGACCCTATAGGGACCCCATAGAGCCCCATAGGGACCCCATGGAGCCCCATAGAGCCCCATAGGGACCCCATAGAGCCCCATAGAACCCCATAGAGCCCCATAGAGCCCCATAGAAACCCCATAGAGCCCCATAAAAACCCCATAGAGCCCCATAGGGACCCATAGAGCCCCATAGGGACCCCATAGAAACCCCATAGGGACCCATAGAAACCCCATAGAGCCCCATAGAAACCCCATAGAGCCCCATAGGGACCCCATAGAGCCTCACACCTGTCCCCCCCCACACACACCTGTCCCCCCCCACACACCTGTCCCCCCCCACCTGTCCCCCCCCACCCCCCACCTCTCGCCCCCCCCCCTTCCTGACCGTCTCCTCCCCCCCCCCCCAGGTGTCCCCAGCGCCCCCCCGCCCTCGCTGCCCCCCCCCCGCTGTGACCCGGCGCTGGCCCCGATCCGGGGGGGCCGGGGGGAGCTGGTGGGGGGAGGGGCGGTGCTGCTCTACCGCTGCCCCCCCGGCACCGCCCCCGCCCCCACCGCGCTGCGCCGCTGCGGCCCCGACGGCAACTGGGACCCCCTGCCCGGGGGGGCGGCGGGAGCCCCCCGCTGCCAAGGTGGGGCTGGGGGGGGCTGGGGGGGGGTCCTGGGGGGGTCTGGGGGGGTTCTGAGGGGTCTGGGGGGGGGTCCTGGGGGGGTTTGAGGGGGGGTGGAGGGGTCCGGGGGGGGTCCTTAGGGGGCCTGGGGGGGGTCCTGGGGGGGTCTGGGGGGGTTCTGAGGGGGTTTGGGGGGGGTCCTGGGGGTCCTTGGTGTTGTCAGGGGTCTTGGTGGGGGGGGTTGAGGGGTTCTGAGGGGGTTTGGGGGGGGGGCGGGTCCCTGGTTGTTTTGAGGGGTTCCGGGAGGGGTCTCAGGTTATTTCTGGTGGTCTCTGGTTATTTTGGGGGGGGGGTCTCTGGTTATTTTGGGGTTATTTTGGGGGAGGGGTCTCTGGTTATTTTGGGATTATTTGGGGGGGGTCTCTGGCTATTTTGGGGTTATTTTGGGGGGGGAGTCTCTGGCTATTTTGGGGTTATTTTGGGGGGGGAGTCTCTGGCTATTTTGGGGTTATTTTGGGGGGGGTCCCCGGTTATTTTTTGGGGGGGTCTCTGGCTATTTTGGGGTTATTTTGGGGGGGGTCCCCGGTTATTTTTTGGGGAGGGTCCCCGGTTATTTTGGGGGGGGTCTCTGGTTATTTTGGGGTTATTTTGGGGGGGGTCTCTGGCTATTTTGGGGTTATTTTGGGGGGGGTCTCTGGCTATTTTGGGGTTATTTTGGGGGGGGGTCTCTGGTTATTTTGGGGTTATTTTGGGGGGGTCTCTGGCTATTTTGGGGTTATTTTGGGGAGGGTCCCGGTCATTTTTTGGGGGGTTCTCTGGCTATTTTGGGGTTATTTTGGGGGGGTCTCTGGCTATTTTGGGGTTATTTTTTGGGGGGGTCTCTGGCTATTTTAGGGTTATTTTGGGGGGGGGGTCCCCGGTCCTTTCGGGGGGCTCTCACCCCCATATCCCCCCCCCCAGCCGTGTGGTGCCCCGCGCCGCTGGAGTTCGAGCAGGGCTGGTTTTACCCGCGGGGGGGGCGGCACCCGCCGGGCTCGGTGCTGCGCTACGGCTGCTCGGGGGGCTTCACCCTGCGGGGACCCCCGAGCGGCGCTGCGGGCCCGGGGGGCGCTGGGAGGGGCCCGACCCCGTCTGCGATGATGGATGTAAGGGGGGGGGGCATGGGGGGGAATTGGGGTTCCCGGGGGGCTCCGGGGGCATTTGGGGGGTCCTGGGGGGGATTTGGGGGATCCTGAGTGGGTCCTGGGGGGAATTGGGGGGTGTGGGGGGGAATTGGGGGGTCCTGGGGGGGGTCCTGGGGGGGAATTGGGGGGGTCCTGGGGGGGATTTGGGGGGTCCTGGGGGGGATTTGGGGGGTCCTGGAGGGGTCCGGGAGGTCCTGGGGGGGGAGTTGGGGGGTTTCGGAAGGTCCTGGGGGGGATTTAGGGTGGGTTTGGGGTGGAATTGGGGGTCCTGGGGGGGGATCTGGGGGGTCCTGGGAGGGTGCTGGGGGGTTTTAGGTCCTAGGGGTTTGGGGGGCGGGATTCTGGGTGGGTTTTGGGGGTGGTTTTTGGCTATTTTTGGGTGGGTTTCGGGTGTTTTTTGATGTTTTTGGTGTTGGGGAGTGTTCCTGTGGCGGTTTTGACAGTTTCAGGGTGGTTTGGGCTGTTTTTGGCTGCGTTTCAGATGGTTTGGGCCTGGTTTTTTTGGTCTTTTTTGATGTGACCCACTGGGGGCTTTGAGCGGTTTTTGGCTGTTTCGGGGCTGATTTCCGAGGGGATTTTTGAGGTTTTTGTGCTCTGATCTCCCACCCCCTTCCCCAGCCGGTGACTGCCCGGCCCCGGCTGTGCCCCCGGGGGCCACCATGGAGGGCTCCCGGGCCCGCTTCGCCGTGGAGGGGCTGGTTCGGTTCCGCTGCCGCCCGGGGCTGCAGCTGGTGGGCTCGGCCGAGCGGCGCTGCCTGGAGGGGGGCACCTGGAGCGGCACCGAGCCCCGCTGCCGAGGTGGGCAGGGGGCCCGGGGGATTCGGGGAGGGGGCTCCATGGAGGTTTGGGGGGGGGTCCCGGGTGGTCGTGGGGGGGCACGGTTTTTCTCCCCTCACGTTTCCCGCCCTTTTTCCCCTCACGTTTCCCGCCCTTTTCTCCCCTCACGTTTCCCGCCCTTTTCCCCCTCACGCTTCCCGCTCTTTTCTCCCTCACGTTTCCCGCCCTTTTCTCCCCTCACGTTTCCCGCTCTTTTTCCCCCTCACGTTTCCCGCCCTTTTTCCCCTCACGTTTCCCGCCCTTTTCTCCCCTCACGTTTCCCGCTCTTTTCTCCCTCACGTTTCCCGCCCTTTTCTCCCCTCACGTTTCCCGCTCTTTTCCCCCTCACGTTTCCCGCCCTTTTCTCCCTCACGTTTCCCGCTCTTTTCCCCTCACGTTTCCCCGCCCTTTTTTCCCCTCAATTTCCCACCCTTTTCCCCTCACATTTCCCACTCTTTCCCCCTCATGTTTCCCCCCCTTTTCCCCTCACGTTTCCCACCCTTTCCCCCTCACGTTTCCCACCATTTTTCCTCTCACGTCCCCCCCCCAGACCCCAACTCCTTCGACACCCCCGAGGACGTGGCCGAGGCGTTCCTGGCCTCCCTCACCCAGACCGTGGAGGTGGCCGAGGCCAACAACACCCACGGTGGGGGTCCCAGAGGGATCTGGGGGGGGGTCCTGGGCTGCCCCGGGGGTCTCATTGGGGTCTCAGTGTGTCCTGAGGGGCTCAGGGTGGGCTGGGGGTGATCCTGGGGGGTCTCATGGGGGGTGTCCAGTCACTCCTGGTGGTCCCAGGGCAGTCTCGGGGGTCTCATGGGGGTCCTGGTGGGTCCCAGATCACTCTGAGGGGTCTCAGGGTGGTCTCAGGGCTGTCCTGGGGGGGTCTCACGGGGGTTTCATGAGGGGTCTCAGGTCACTCCCAGGGGTCTCAGGTCACTCCCAGGGTTTCATGGGGGGTCTCAGGTCATTCCCGGGGGTCTCAGGTCACTCCTGAGGGTCTCCCAGGGGTCTCAGGTCACTCCCAGGGGTTTCATGGGGGGTCTCGGGTCACTCTCGGGCTGCTCAGGGTGGACTGGGGGTGGTGCTGGGGGCTCTCCCGGGGGTCCCCGGTCACTCCCGGGGGTCTCTGTGGCGGGGGTCCGGCTCAGAGGCGGTGGCCAAGCGGCGGATCCGGCTGGAGGAGGGGGCTGCCCTGAACGTGTTCCTGGTGCTGGACGCCTCGCGCAGCGTCGACCCCAGCGACTACGAGCACGCGCGGGACGCCCTCAGGGAGCTGGTCGAGAAGGTGGGCGCCCCAAAACCCCCCCAAAAAACCCCCCACAGACACTGGAACCCCCCCCCGAAACACCCAGAAACCCCGAAAACCATCAAAACCCCACTCCAGAAACACCAGAAACCTCCCCAAACCCCCCTGGAGATGCCAAACCTCCCCCAAAAAACCGCCCCAATCCCCCTGGAGACAGCGAAAACGCCATAAATCCTCTCTGGGACTCCCCAAATCCCCTCTGAGACCTCCCAAACCCCCTCTGGGATCCCATTAATCCCCTTTAAACCCCATCAATCCCTTTAGGGACCCCCTCAATCTCCTTTAAACCTCATAAATCCCTTGTAGGACCCCCCCAACCCCCTCTGGGACCCCATAAATCCCCTTTAAACCCCATAAATCCCTTTGGGGATCCCACCAATCCCCTTTAAACCTTATAAATCCCTTGTGAGACCCCCCCAAACCCCCTCTGGGATCCCCTAAATCCCCTTTAAACCCCGTAAATCCCCTGTGGGACCCCCTTAACCACCCCCCCGGGACCCCCTAAATCCCCTTTAAACCCCATAAATCCTTTCGGAGACCCCACCAATCCCCTTCAAACCCCCCAAATCCCCTGTGAGACTCCCAAGCCCCCTCTGGGACCCCCTAAATCCCCTTTACACCCCATAAATGCCCCCCCCCAAGACCCCACCAATCCCCTTTAAACCCCCCAAACCCCCCTGGGACCCCCTAAATCCCCTTTAAACCCCATCAATCCCTTTGGGGACCCCACCAATTCCCTTCAAACCCCCCAAACCCCCTCTGGGACCCCCCAAACCCCCCGTGGGACCCCCCCAAACGGCTCTGGCCCCGCAGATCGCCAGCTACGGGGCGGCCCCGCGCTATGGGGTGATCACCTTCGGCTCGGAGGCGCGGGTGGTGCTGAGCCCCACGGAGCCGCGGGCGGCCGACAGCGCCTGGGTCCGGGAGAGGCTGGGGGAGCTCAGCCTGGACGGTGGGGCTGGGCCTGGGGGGGTCTGGGGGGGATTTGGGGGGGATTTGAGGGGTTTGGGGTCGGGGGATTTGGGGTCAGAGAGAGCCTGGGTCCAGGAGAGGCTGGGGGAGCTCGGCCTGGACGGTGGGGCTGGGCCTGGGGGGGTCTGGGGGATATTTGGGGGTGTTTGGGGGATTTGGGGTCCCAGGGGGTGTTGGGGTGGATTTTGGGGTGTGGGGGTTTCTGCTGAAGGGCTTTGGGCATCCTTGAGGGGATTCTGGGTGGGGCTCTGTGGGGTTTCTGTGGGGTTTGGGGGGATTTCTATGGGATTTTGGGGGGGTTGGATGTTTCTGTGGGGTGTTTGGGGTGTCTGGGGGTCCTGCAGGGTTTTTTTGGGGTTTCTGTGGGTCCCGCAGGGGGTTTTTTTGGGTTTTTTGGGGGTTTTTTGGGGTTTCTGGGGGTCCCGCAGGGTTGTTTTTGGGGTGGTTGTGGTTTCTGGGGGTCCTGCCGGGTTGTTTTTGGGGTTTTTTTGGGTTTCTGGGGGTCCCGCCGGGTTGTTTTTGGGTTTTTTGGGTTTCTGCGGGTCCCGCAGGGTTTTTTTTGGGGCGTTTGTGGTTTCTGTGGGTCCCGCAGGGTTTTTTTTGGGGTTTTTTGGGTTTCTGGGGGTCCCGCCGGGCTGTTTTTGGGCTCTCGGGGCTGTCTGACCCCCGGCCCCGTTCCCAGCGCACTCCCAGGCCCCCGGCACCAACCTGGCCGGGGCGCTGCGGGCCGTGTACGAGCTGCTGGTGCAGCAGGAGCGGGCGGAGCGGCAGCGCGGCCTGAGCCCGGCGCCGGTCACCAACAGCACCCGCCACGTCATCGTCATCATGACCGACGGTGAGGGGCCCTGAAACACCCTAAAACATCCTAAAATACCCCAAAAACACCCCTAAAACAGCACCCGCCACGTCATCGTCATCATGACTGACGGTGAGGGGCCCGAAATACCCCTGAAACACCCCAAAATACCCCAAAAACCCCCTAAAACAGCACCCGCCACGTCATCGTCATCATGACTGACGGTGAGGGGCCCGAAATACCCCTGAAACACCCCAAAATACCCAAAAACCCCCAAAAACAGCACCCGCCACGTCATCGTCATCATGACTGACGGTGAGGGGCCCGAAATACCCCTGAAACACCCCAAAATACCCCAAAAACCCCCAAAAACAGCACCCGCCACGTCATCGTCATCATGACTGACGGTGAGGGCCCTGAAACACCCTAAAACATCCTAAAATACCCCAAAAACACCCCTAGAACAGCACCCGCCACGTCATCGTCATCATGACTGATGGTGAGGGGCCCGAAATACCCCTGAAACATCCTAAAATACCCCAAAACCCCCCTGAAACACCCCAAAAACACCCCAAAAACAGCACCCGCCACGTCATCGTCATCATGACCGACGGTGAGGGGCCCTAAGAAACCCTAAAACACCCCAAAATACCCCAAAAACACCACAAAACACCCCAAATCCCTCTCAAAAATCCCCCTAAAACACCCCCAAATGTCATCATCATCATGACTGATGGTGGGGACCGCCCCCCCCAGAGCCCCCTAAAACCCTTGGGACCCCCTGGGACCCCCCAAAAATCCGATTTGGGAATCCCCAAATCCCTCCTGGGACCTCCAACCCCCCCCTGGGACCCCCCCAAAATCTGATTTGGGAATCCCCCCAAGACCTTTTGGGACTCCCCTGATCCCCCCAGTTCCCCACCCAGATTCCCCCCTGGGACCCCAAATCCCCCCTGGGGCCCCCCAGACCCCCCTGGGACCCCCAACGCCCCCTGGGACCCCCCAAAAATCCCCTTTGGGAATCCCCAAATCCCCCCTGAGCCCCCCCAGATCCCCTCTTGAGCCCCTAAATCCCCCCTGGGACCTCCCAAAAATCCCCTTTGGGAATCCCCAAATCCCCCCTGGGACCCCCCAGACCCCCCTGGGCCCCCCAGACCCCCCCCAGGCCGCTGACCCCCGTGCCCCCCAGGCCGAGCCAACATGGGGGGCTCCCCGGTGCCCGTCCTGCACCAGATCCGGGAGCTGCTGAGCATCGGGAGAGACCCCCGGGACAGCCGCGAGGACTTCCTGGGTTCTGGGGGCTGGGGGGTCCTGGGGGGGCCTGGGGGGGCCTGGGAGAGGGTCAGGGGGGATTTGGGGGGAATTGGGGGGGATTTGGGGAATTTGGGGAATTGGGGGGGAATTTGGGGATTTGGGGGGGTCCTGGGGGGGATTTGGGGGCATTTTGAGGGGGATTTGAGGGGGATTTGGGGTGGGGGATTTGGGGGGGGAGGGTTTGGGGGGGTCCTGGGGGGATTTGGGGGGATTTGGGGGGGGATTTGGGTGGGGGATTTTGGGGTATTTGGGGGGGTCCTGGGGGGGATTTGGGGGGGTCTGGGGGGGGATTTGGGGGCATTTCGGGGGGGGTCCTGGGGGGGTGTGGGGAGGTTTTTGTGCTGTTTTGGGTACTTTGGGGTGTTCTGGGGGTGCTCTGTGACGTTTTTGGGTGGGTTTGGGGTGTTTGGTGATGTTTTTGTGGCATTTTGTGATGTTCTGGGGTGGTTTGGGGTATTTTGGGGGTGGTTTTGGGCTGTTTCTGGGGTATTTGGGTGTTTTGGGCTGTTTCTGGGTATTTCTGGGGTGTTCCAGTGTGGTTTCGGGGTATTTTTGGGTGTTTCTGTGGTGTTTTGGGCTGTTTTGGGGTGTTTCTGGGGTATTTGGGCTGTTTCTGGGGTATTTGGGCTGTTTCCGGCTGTTTCGGGCTGTTTCTGGGTATTTCTGGGGTATTTTGGCTGTTTCCGGTTGTTTCCGTGGTGTTTTTGGGGTATTTCTGGCTGTTTCTGTGGTGTTTTGGGCTGTTTTGGGGTATTTTTGGGCTGGTTTTGGGCTGTTTCTGGGTATTTCTGGGGTATTTTGGCTGTTTCCGGTTGTTTCCGTGGTGTTTTTGGGGTATTTCTGGCTGTTTCTGTGGTGTTTTGGGCTGTTTTGGGGTATTTTTGGGCTGGTTTTGGGCTGTTTCTGGGTATTTCTGGGGTATTTTGGCTGTTTCCGTGGTGTTTTTGGGGTATTTCTGGCTGTTTTGGGGTATTTTTGGGCTGTTTTTGGGGTATTTCTGGCTGTTTCCGTGCCGTTTGTGGCCGCCCTGACCCCCCCGCGCCCCCTCCCCAGACGTTTACGCCTTCGGGCTGGGGCAGGAGGCGCACGGGGCGACGCTGAACGCGCTGGGCTCGCAGAAGGCGGTGCGAGCAGCACGTCTTCTTCCTGCGGGACACCGAGGACCTGCAGGAGGTCTTCCACCGCATGATCGGTACCTGGAGAGCCCCAAAACATCCCTAAAAACAGCCCCAAAACAGCCCTAAAAACAGCCCCAAAACAGCCCCAAAATATCCCTAAAAACAGCCCCAAAACAGCCCCAAAACAGCCCCAAAACAGCCCCAAAAACAGCACTAAAATACCCCTAAAACAGCCCCAAAACAGCCCTAAAAACAGCCCTAAAAACAGCCCCAAAACCAGCCCCAAAACAGCCCCAAAATACCCCAAAAACAGCCCCAAAACAGCCCTAAAAACAGCCCTAAAAACAGCCCCAAAACAGCACTAAAATACCCTAAAACAGCCCTAAAAACAGCCCCAAAATATCCCTAAAAACAGCCCTAAAAACAGCCCCAAAAACAGCACTAAAATACCCCTAAAACAGCCCCCAAAACAGCCCCAAAAACAGCACTAAAATACCCCTAGAACAGCCCTAAACCAGCCCCAAAACAGCCCCCAAACCAGCCCCAAAACATCCCTAAAAACAGCCCCAAAATATCCCTAAAAACATCCCCAAAACATCCTAAAAACAGCCCTAAAAACAGCACTAAAATACCCCTAAAACAGCACTAAGAACAGCCCCAAAACAGCCCTAAAAACAGCCC
>JAJNNQ010000486.1:0-33857 GCA_027886175.1 Phylloscopus collybita
AACCCCCCCAAACCCCCCAGAACATTCCAGAACATTCCAGAACCCCCCCAAACCCCCCAGAACATTCCAGAACCCCCCCAAACCCCCCCCAAACCCCCCAGAACATTCCAGAACCCCCCAACCCCCCCCCAAACCCCTCCCCCAGGATCCCCCCCCGGACCCCGAGCGCAGTTTTTACTTCCCCCTCCACCTGGAGCTGGAGCTGGAGCGCGGCCCCTGGGACGACGACGCCTTCCAGGTGGACGAAGGTGATTTTGGGGGGGGTCAGGTGGGTTTGTTGTTTTTTTTGGGGAGGGGGTGGGGGGTCTGGCTGACCCCCTCTCCCCCCCGCAGTGGAGGAGGGTCCCGTCTTCGCCCTGTGCGTGGGCGGGGGGCCGGCGACCGGCGCACCTTGGCCAGGTGGATCTCGGCGCTGCAGCGGCAGAACCCGGTGCTGGGCACGGCCCCCGTGGTTTTCCGCCTCTCTCAAACCATTGGGGACCCCCAGGAAGGACCCCAGACCCCTCAGCTGAGCCCTGGGACCCCCCCGGGGGTAGCGCTGGAGCCCCCCGAGGGTGGGGAGCCGAAGGGAGACCCCTCCCCGAAAAGAGGGGGGGAATAAAGAAACGGTGCTGCTGTGGATGGAGAGGGGGGAGTGGTGAATTTGGGGGGGTGGTTTGATTGGGGGGGGGTTGTGGTCACGGGAATGGATTTTGGGGGTCGTGCCCCCCCCCCCCCCCCCAGCCCCCCAAACCCGGCTGGTGCTGGGGTGAGTTTGGGGAGCCCAGGGGGAGATTGGGGGGGGGGGACCGGGAGGGAGTCGTGTCTCCCTTGGAAGCTGGGGGGGGTCCCCGGTGAGTTTTGGGGGTACCCACTGAATTCTGGGGGTCCCTGGCGAGTTTTGGGGGTCCCGGGTGAGTCGCGGGGGGGTTCCCCAAGAGTTCTGCGGGGGTCCCGGTGAGTTTTGGGGGTCCCCGAGAGTTCGGGGGGGGGTCCCCGGTGAGTTTTGGGGTACCCACTGAATTCTGGGGGTCCCCTGATGAGTTTTAGGGGTTTCTGGTGAGTTCTGGGGGGGGTTCCCCGAGAGTTCTGGGGGTCCCTGGTGAGTCAGAGAGGGTCCCCGGTGAGTTTTGGGGGTGCGTGGTGAGTTCTGGGGATCCCTGATCAGTTCTGGGGGTCCCTGCTGAGTTTTGGGGGTCCCTGGTGAGTCGGGGGGGGGGTCCCCGGTGAGTTTTGGGGGTTCCCGTTAACTTTAGTGTGGGGGGGGGGGGGAGTCCCCAGCGAACAGCCGGGGGTCCCTGAGCCGCGCTACCCGCACACCTCACACCTGGTGCTTCACCTCAGGGCCGAGCCGCGCCAGGACCCCCATTTTGGGGTCTCTCCCCCCTCACCTTGGGGACCCCACCCCCCCCAAAAAAATTCCCGGGGGAGGTGGGGAAGAGAGAGAGCGCCGGGCCGCGCATGCGCACGGGAAGCGCCGCGCCGCCGTCGCCGCGCCGTGACGTCATCTCGGCGCGCCGCGGCATGAGCGCGGCCGAGCGCTGCCCCGGCGGCCCCGGGGCTCCCGGGGGTCCCGAACCCGGCGGGGGTCGCAAAGCCCGGGGCCGACCCCGCTTGACCGAGACGGACCGGGCTCGGCGACGCTTAGAATCGCGCAAGAAGTACGACGTGCGGCGGGTTTACCTGGGCGAGGCGCACGGGCCCTGGGTGGAGCTGAGGCGCCGCAGCGGGTGGAGCGATGCCAAGCTGGCGGCCTACCTGCTGGGGCTGGAGCGGGGGCAGCGCGCCGGGCGGCGCGGGTGAGCACCGGGGAGAGCGGGGGGGGGGGATCGGAGGGGGTGCTGGGGAGGGGGGCGGCACCGCCGCGGGGTCTGGGGGGTGGTGGGAGAGGGGTCTGGGGGTGTGGGGGGCTCGCCTCCGGTGGGTCTGGGGGTGGCGGAGCGGCGGCGAGGCTCCGGGAGAGCGGGCGGGGCGCTGTCCGCGGTGCTGAAGGGTGGTGTCGGCCTTTTCCTCCTCGTCCTCTTCATCGTTTTCCTTCTCATCCTCTTCCTCCTCATCCTCTTCTTCTTCTTTTCCTCATCTCCCTTCCTCTTCATCCCCTTTCTCTCTTCCCTGCTCCCGTCCCGTCCTTCTTTTCCTCTCCCGCGGCTCCTTCCTCTTCCTCAGGCCGGGCTGGGAGTGGTGGAAGAGGAGAAGAGGAGGAGGAGGAAAACTGGGGGGTGGGAGGATGAGGAGTTAAAAAATCAGGAGGAGGAGGAGGAGGAAGGTCGGGTGGGAGGTGCAGAGGAAGGCGAAGGGGCGCCGGGGGTCCTGCAGAAGCCCCTTCCCCTTCTCCCATCCCTCCCCCCTCTCTCTCTCTCTCCCCGCAGCAAACCCTGGGAGCAGCTCCCCAAAAAACCCAAACGCAAGAAAAGTGAGTCTGGGGTCTGCACCCGACTTTTGGGGGGGGGTTGTACTTCACTTTTGGGGGGTCTGCCCGTGCCTTTGGGGGGGTCTGTGCCCCACTTTGGGGGGTTCCACACCCGACTTTTGTGGGTCTGTGCCCCACTTTGAGGGGGTCTGCCCCTGACTTTGGGGGGTCTGTACCCGACTTTGGGGGTCTACCCGTGCTTTTGGGGGGGTCCGTACCCCACTTCCAGGGTCTGTACCCCATTTGGGGGGGGTCCATACCGCACTTTAGGGGTGTCTGTCCCCCATTCCGTGGGCTCTGACCCCCTCCCCTGACCGTGCCCGGTGCTACCCCTGGTGCCCAGTTCCCGGTGCTCCCCCCGGTTCCCGGTTCCCGGTGCTGCCTCCTGACCATGCCCGGTGCCTCCTCGGTGCCTGGTTCCCGCTGCTCCCCCGGTTCCCGGTTCTCCCCCAGTTCCTGGTGCTCCCCGGTGCCCTCTGACCGTGCCCGGTTCCCGGTTCCCGGTGCCCCCCTGGCCGTGCCGGTGTCTCCTCCGTGCCTGGTTCCGCTGCCCCCCCTGGTTCCCGGTTCCTGGTGCTCCCCCCCGGTTCCTGGTTTCCAGTGCTGCCTTCAGTGCCCGGTTCCTGCTGCCCCCCCGGTTCCCAGTGCCCCCCTGACCGTGCCCAGTGCTCCCCGGTTCCCAGTTCCCGCTGCCCCCCCCGGTTCCCGGTGCTGCCCACTGCCCCCTGACCGTGCCCGGTGCCTCCTCGGTGCCCGGTTCCCAGTTCCCGATGCTCCTTGGTGCACCCCTGACCGTTCCTGGTTCCTGCTGCCCCCTGGTTCCTGGTGCTGCCCGCTGCCCCCCTGACCACGCCCGGTTGCCCCCCTGACCGTGCCCGGTGCCCGGTTCCCGGTGCTCCCCCCGGTTCCCGGTTCCCAGTGCTGCCCCCCTGACCGTGCCTGGTGCTGCCCCCCTGACCGTTCCCCGGTGCTCTCCCCGGTGCCCCCGCTCAGGGCGGCGGCGGAACGTGAACTGCCTGCGGCACGCGGTGATCTGGTACGAGGACCACCGGCAGCGCTGCCCCTACGAGCCGCGCCTGGCCGAGCTGGACCCCTCGGTGGGGCTCTACACCACGGCCGTGTGGCAGTGCGAGCGCGGCCACCGCTACTTCCAGGACCTGCACTCGCCCCTGCGGCCCCTCAGCGACTCCGAGGGCGACGAGGAGGAGGAGGAGGAGGAGGAGGAGGGTCAGAGCCTGGGGGGAGAAAAGGGTTTTTAGGGGGTGGGAGGAGTCTGGGGGTCCGGTTCCCGCTGCCTCCCCCTGGTTCCCGGTGCTGCCCACTGCCCCCTGACCGTGCCCGGTGCCCCCCTGACCAAGGGGGGTGTGGGAGGGGCAGAGAGGAGGGGGTTGGGGGTCTTTGGGGGTGGTTTTTGGGGGTTGGGAGGAGGATTTTTGGATGGTCCAGCAGATTTTTTGGGGGGGGTGATGAGAGATTTTTTAGTGGCGGGGGTGGACACACAGTTTTTTGACGATCTGTGTTTAGAAAGGAAAGTTTGGGGGTCTTTGGGGATGGTTTTGGGGGGCTGAGAGTAGAATTTTTGGGTGGTCCATCATTTTTTGGGGGGTGGGAGGGGCACACAGAAGGGTTTGGGGGTCTCTGGGGATGCTTTTTGGGGGCTGTTTTGAGGCTGGGAGGAGATTTTTTGGATGCTCCAGGAGATTTTTTTTGGGGTGGGGGGGGGTCTGATGAGAGATTTTTTAGTGGGGGTGGGGACAGGACAGGACTGATTTTGTCTCCCCACGTTCAGACAGGAAGGTTTGGGGGTCTCTGGGAGCTTTTTTGGGGGGGCTGCCAGGAGAATTTTCAGATGCTCCAGCAGATTTTTTTTTTTGGGGGGGGGGGGGGGTGTGATGAGGGATTTTTTAGTGGGGAGGGGGGGCACAAACTCTTTCTGACCCTCCCCATTTCCTCCACAGCCCCCGGCTCCTCCTCTTCCTCCTCCTCCTCCTCCCCCTCGGGGGGCTGCAGCTCCGGCTCGGAGGCAGCGCCGGGGGGGGGTCCCTCGGTGCCAGCCCCCCCCCATCCCGGGGGTCCAGCCCCCCCGCTTCCCGGGGGTCCGGCCCCCCCCGAGGCGCTGGAGGCTGTGGTTTGTGTCCCCCCTGCCCCTGTGCCCGGCCGGGGGGGGCTGGAGGGGGGCGGCCCCCCCCACCCTCCTGCAGGGACCCCCCCTCCTGATCCTGGCAGGGCCGGGCTATGAGGCCCTGGGGGGGCTGCAGCTGGAGGTGGGGGGGGGGCTGCTGGGAGGGGGGGGGCGCTTTCCCAGCCCCCCCGGTGGAGCAGCACCTGCCCAAGACAGGTAAAAGGGGGAGGGGGGGCTTGGTCTGGGGGGGCTTGGGGGTCGGGATTTGGGGGTTAGGGGGGGGTTGGGGTCAGGAATTTGGGGGGGGGGGTCAGTCTGGGGGGGTTTGGGGTCAGGAACTGAGGGGAGCAATGGGGTCTGGGGGGGTTTGGGGTCAGGAATTGGGGGGGGTCAGTCTTGGGGGGGTTTGGGGTCAGGAACTGGGGGGAGCAATGGGGTCTGGGGGGGTTTGGGGTCAGGAATTGGGGTCAGGGGAGTTTGGGGTCAGGAATTGGGGGGTCAGGAATTGCGGAGTTGGGGTCAGAAATTGGGGTTGGGGAGGTTTGGGGGTCAGGGGTTGGGGTCAGGGGGGGTCTGGGGTCAGGATTTGGGGGATTCAGTCTGGGGGGGTTAGGGTCAGGGAGGGTTTGGGGTCAGGAATTGGGGGGGTCAGGGGGTTGGGGTCAGAAATTGGGGTCGGGGGAGGTTTGGGGTCAGGAATTGGGGGTTTCAGTTTGAGGGGGTTTGGGGGTTGGGATTTGGGGGTCAGGGGGGGTTTGGGGTCAGCAGTTGGGGGGAGCAATGGGGTCTGGGGGGTTTTGGGGTCAGGAATTGGGGGTCGGGGGGGTTGGGTCAGGAGTTGGGGGTTGGGGGGGTTTGGGGTCAGGATTTGGGGGTCAGGGAAGTTTTGGGGTCAGGAATTGGGGGGGGGAGGGCCAATGAGGTCGGGGGGGGATTTGTAGCTCCAGCCTGGGATGGCTCAGGTGAGATTGGGAGGGGTCTTGGGGGAGGGGGGTCTCACCGGCCCCACCCACTGCAGAGGAGGAGGAGGAGGAGGACGCGGTGCTGAGGCTGAAGGAGGAGGAGGAGCTGCCCCCCCCGCCGAGCCCCCCCCTCCGGAGCCCCCCCGGGAGCCCCCCCGGGAGCCCTCCCCGGCTGAGGAGGCCGAGGGTGTCGACGATCATCTACGAGATCCCCAAAGAGCCTGAAAGGTCGGGGGGGGGTCCCGGGGGGGTTTAGGGTCCCTGGGGGGGGGTTAGGGGGTCCTTGGGGGGGATTTGGGGTCTCTGGGGGGGTTTAGGGTCCCTGGGGGGTTTAGGGGGTCCCTGGGGGGGGGTTAGGGGGTCCTGGGGGGGTTTAGGGGGTCCCTGGGGGGGTTTAGGGTCCCTAGGGGGGTTTAGGGGGTCCTGGGGGGGTTTAGGGAGTCCCGGGGGGGAGTTAGGGGGTCCCTGGGGGGTGGGATTTGGGATTGGGGGGGTTTAGGGGGTCCCTGGGGGGGTTTGGGGTCCCTGGGGTGGGGTTAGGGGGTCCCTGGGGGGGTTTAGGGTCCCTGGGGGGGGGTTAGGGGGTCCTTGGGGGGGGATTTGGGGTCTCTGGGGGGGTTTAGGGTCCCTGGGGGGGTTTAGGGGGTCCCTGGGGGGGTTTAGGGTCCCTAGGGGGGTTTTTGGGGTCTTGGGGGGGTTTAGGGAGTCCCGGGGGGGAGTTAGGGGGTCCCTGGGGGGTGGGATTTGGGATTGGGGGGGGGGATTTTGGGGATTGGGGGGGCTTTAGGGGGTCTCTGGGGGGGTTTGGGGTCCCTGGGGTGGGGTTAGGGGGTCCTTGGGGGGGGATTTGGGTCCCCTGGTGGGGGGAGATTTGGATTGGGGGGGATTTTGGGGATTGGGGGGAGTTTAGGGGGTCCCTGGGGAGGGATTTTTGGGATTGGGGGGGCAGGGCCGGGGTTACCTGAGCACGTGGGGAAGGTGAGGGGTGGGGGAGGAGCACCTGGGAGGTTTTGGGGGGGGGGGGGGTGGGGGTGGGGCTGTTTTCTGCAGAGAGATTCAAAGGAGCTGTTTTTGGGGAGGGGGTCTCAGGTGGGGTCAGACTCTCGTACCTGTCCTCCACCTGATGGGGGGGGCGGGACGACTCACCTGAGGCTGAAGGGGGGACTCACCTGAGGGGGGGACTCACCTGAGGGGGGGGACTCACCTGAGACTGAAAGGGGGACTCACCTGAGGGGGGGACTCACCTGAGGGGTGGACTCACCTGAGGCTGAAGGGGGGACTCACCTGAGGGGGGGACTCACCTGAGGGTCTGCAGGCGCCGGAGGAGCAGGCGGGGCCGCGCCCCCTCCCCGGACCCCGAGGACCCCCCCGAGCCCCTCACCTGTCCCTACGGGGGCTGCGGGCAGGAGTTCAGCGCTCTCAGCAGCTTCCAGGTGCTGAAACCCCTCCCTTACCTGTCCCAGATTCCCCTCTCACCTGTCCTGGACCCCTCCTGAGCCCCTCCTCTCTCTTACCCCCACCCCAGAGCCACGTGAACCTGGCGCACCGCAGGGGCCGCAGCCAGGTGTGCCCCCAGCCCGGCTGCGGGAAGAGGTTTTACCTGGCCAAGCACCTGCGGCGCCACATGGGCGTCCACTCAGGTGAGCCCCCCAGGTGTGTCCCGCTCAGGTGTGTCCCGCTCAGGTGTGCTCCGCTCCAAGTGAGCCCCTCAGGTGTGCCCCACTCAGGTGTGCCCCACTCAGGTGTACCCACTCAGGTGAGCCCACTCAGGTGTGCCTCGCTCAGGTGTGCCCCAATCAGGTGTGCCCCACTCAGGTGAGCCCCCAGGTGTGCCCCACTCAAGTGAGCCCCACTCCAGGTGTGCCCCACTCCAGGTGTGTCCCGCTCAGGTGAGCCCCCCAGGTGTGCATGCCCCCTCAGTGTTCCCCCCAAATTTTTCTCCCTCCATGGCAAGAGGTCTCACCTGGGCACATGGGCACCTCTCAGGTGAGCCCCTTAGATGTGCCCCACTCAGGTGTGCCCCACTCAGGTGAGCCCCCAGGTGTGCACGCCCCCTACCCCAACGTTCCCCACAAAATACCTCCTCCCTCCACCACGAGAGATCTCACCTGGGCAAACCCCCACCCCCACCCCATGCTGGGGGCACGTGGGCACCTCTCAGGTGAGCCCCCAGGTGTGCCCCCCCCGCCTCGCTCAGGTGTGCGGGAGTTCACCTGCGACACCTGCGGGAAATCCTTCAAGCGCAAGAACCACCTGGAGGTGCACAGGAGGACGCACACGGGGGAGACCCCCCTGCAGTGAGTCACCTGGGGGGGGGCAGGGGAGGGCAGGTGGGGGGGCTCTGAGACCCCCGGACACACCTGAGCCCCTCACCTTGCCCCGCCAGGTGCGAGGTGTGCGGGTACCGCTGCCGCCAGCGCGCCTCCCTCACCTGGCACATGCGGAGACACGGGGGGCTCAAGAGTCACCCCGAGCCCCGCGGCACGTAGGGGAGCCCACCTGGACTCACCTGGGATCCCCCCCGGACTCACCTGAGCTCTCCTGGACTCACCTGGGACCCCCCCCGGACTCACCTGAGCCCTTCCCGGACTCATCTGAGCCCTCCTGGAGTCACCTGGGTGCCCCCTTGGACTCACCTGAGCCCCTCCCAGACTCACCTGGGACCCCCCTGGACTCACCTGAGCTCTCCTGGACTCACCTGGGCCCTCCCGGACTCACCTGAGCCTCCTGGACTCACCTGAGCCCCCCCCTTGGACTCACCTGAGCCCCTCCCAGACTCACCTGGGCACCCCCCCCAGACTCACCTGAGCCCCCACTTGCTCGCCAATGTAGCTGGGGCAGCACCTGGAGGTGAAGTAAAAAAACACCTTGGGGGAGGGGGGGGTGGGGCAGTCCTGAGCCCACCTGAGGGGGGACGCCCCCCCCCAGGTAACCCTGTTACCCCTCCCCCCCTCACCTTTTATTTATTTATTTATTTATTTATTTATTTCCTTTTTCTCGCTTGTCACCCCCTCCCCCTCCCCCCTCCTTGGGGACACCTTGGGGCTCGTGAGGGGGGCGGGGTTTGGGGACACCTGGGGGGGGGGGGGCGGGTTTGGGGACACTGAGACCCCCACCCCCCCACGCCCACCCCACCCCCTGCAGGTGACGCATTAAAATCGGACTTTTCCTGCTGCTGCTTCTTCTCTTTGGGGGGGGGTGGGCTCGGGGGGGGTCCCTGGGGGGCTCAGGGTCTGGGGGGGGAGGGGGGGGTCTGGGGTGGGGGGCGGCCCTTTGCCGACGCCCCCTCCCCATCCCCGCGCTGCCCCTCCGGGGAACCGGGCGGGAGCTCGGCGCTGTCCCCGGTGCTGAAGCGGCGGCGGCGGCTGCGCGCGGTTGTGGCCGAGCTTCATCCTCCTCCTCCTCCTCCTCCATCCCCCCCCCCGCTCCTTCCTTCTCCTCCTCTTCCTCCTCCATCCCCCTCTTTCTTCCTTCTCTCCGGCCCTCCCCGTCCTTCCTCCTCCTCCTCCTCCTCCTCCCGTGGGCGGGGCTTTGGGGGGGGGTCTCGGGGGGCTTCGGGGCCCCCCCAACTCTCCCGGCCCTTTTTTTTTGGGGGGGGGGGGGGGTGGCTGGGCTGACCCACCTCTTTTTTTTTTGGAGGGGGGGTGCGGTCGAACCCACCTTTGGTTTGGAGGTGGGGGGGTGGGGGGGGGGGGGGACGCGAGCGCGCGGACGGAACCATCTCGGGAAGAGGAGGGGGGGGGTGTGGGGGGGGGGGGCGGTTTTTGGGGGTGCCCCGCCCCGCGCCCGCCCAAGGACGTTTAAAGGACCGACGGGGCCGCCGCTCGCAGCGCCCGGTGCCGCCGCCGCCGCGACCCCCGCCCCACCCCCGGGCGCCCCCACCCCCTCCCCGGGCCGTGCGGGGCTCCCCCCCCCCCCCCCCGCACGCCCCCCACCCCCGGCGACGCGATGGTGACGGTAGGAACGGGGTGGGGAGGGGGATTGCGGGGATCCCCCCTCCCCCCCACTCCCAGATCTTCCATCGTCCTTCCCCCCCCCCCCCGAATTCCCACCCCCCCGCTCTCCTTGGTGTCCCCCCCCCCCCCTTCCCCTCCCCGTGTCACACGCTGGGGTGGGGGGGGACACGGCGTCACACGCGTGTGGCACCTGCGGGGACACGCGCGTGCAAGGGAGGGGCAGGGGACCCCTCCCCAAACCGCGGCCGTTCCGAGGTGGGGAGTGGGGGGGGGTGGGGGGGGGGAAGGCACACGCCACACGTGTGTCGCTGTCCCCGCGTGTCGCTGTCCCCCACGCCCCCCCCTACACCCCCGCGGGGATGGGGGGGCCGTGGCTGGCGGCCCCGGGTGTCCCCATCCCCCGGTGACAAAGGGCCATTGTCACCCACCCCGCGCTCCTGGGGACGGGGGGGGGGAAGGGGCGGGGGCGCGGCCGCACAATGGGGGGGATTGTCCCCCGTGGCCCCACCCGGAGTGTCACTGTCCCCCCGTGTCCTCCCCCCCCCCACCACCCCCGGCGTGTCCCCATCCCCTCCCCGCCCTCGCTGTCCCCATTCTCCCGCTGATGTCCCCGCTGTCCCCGTCCCACCGCTGTCCCCACAACCCCGCTGTCCCCTCGGTGTCCCCATGTCCCCGCAGTGACCCCCCCCCCGCGGTGACCCCCGGTGTCCCCCTGTCCCAGCGCTGTCCCCGCTGTCCCCCTCGGTGTCCCTATGTCCCCGCGGTGAGCCCCGCTGTCCCCTCGGGGCGCTCCCCCATGTCCCCGCGGTGAGCCCCGCTGTCCCCTCGGGGCGCCCCCTCATGTCCCCGCGGTGACCCCCGCTGTCCCCTCGGTGCCCCCCGCTGTCCCCTCGATGTCCCATGTCCCCCCGGTGACCCCCGCTGTCCCCTCAGCAGATCCTGAGCACGGTGGAGGCCCAGGCTCCCAGCGCCGCGGGGCCATCGGGCTGCGGGGGTGGCCCTGTCCCCGTCGCCGTGCCGGTGGTGGCCGTGCCCGGCCCGGGAGTGGCGGCGGCGCTGCCCAACGGGGCCCCCCCGGGTCCTGCCGCCCCCGCCGCGGTCAGCGATGACAGCAAAACCAACCTGATCGTCAATTACCTGCCGCAGTCCATGAGCCAGGAGGAGCTGCGGAGCCTCTTCGGCAGCCTCGGGGACATCGAGTCCTGCAAGCTGGTCCGGGACAAGGTCACCGGTACGGGCAGGGGACACGGGGGACACGGGGCAGGGGACACGGCATGAGGGACACGGGACAGTGGCGGGTGGCACCTGGGGATGCGGGGAAATGGGACATGGGAAGGTGGGATGTGGGGACAGGGGACACGGGACCTGTGGGGACACAGGGATCTGTGGGGGACACAGGGACCTGTGGGGACACGGGGATCTGTGGGGACACGGGGACCTGTGGGGGACATGGGGATCTGTGGGGGACACAGGGACCTGTGGGGGACATGGGGACCTGTGGGGGACATGGGGATCTGTGGGGGACATGGGGATCTGTAGGGACACGGGGATCTGTGGGGGACACGGGGATCTGTGGGGGACATGGGGACCGGTGGGGACACGGGGATCTGTGGGGGACACGGGGACCTGTGGGGACACGGGGATCTGTGGGGACACGGGGATCTGTGGGGACATGGGGACCTGTGGGGGACACGGGGATCTGTGGGGGACACGGGGACCTGTGGGGGACACGGGGATCTGTGGGGGACACGGGGATCTGTGGGGACATGGGGACCTGTGGGGACACGGGGATCTGTGGGGACACGGGGACCTGTGGGGACATGGGGACCTGTGGGGGACATGGGGACCTGTGGGGGACACGGGGATCTGTGGGGACATGGGGACCGGTGGGGGACACGGGGATCTGTGAGGGACACGGGGACCTGTGGGGGACACGGGGATCTGTGGGGACACGGGGACCTGTGGGGGGACACGGGGATCTGTGGGGACACGGGGATCTGTGGGGACATGGGGACCTGTGGGGGACACGGGGATCTGTGGGGGACACGGGGACCTGTGGGGGACACGGGGATCTGTGGGGGACACGGGGATCTGTGGGGGACATGGGGATCTGTGGGGACACGGGGATCTGTGGGGGACATGGGGACCTGTGGGGACACGGGGATCTGTGGGGACACGGGACCTGTGGGGACATGGGGACCTGTGGGGGACATGGGGACCTGTGGGGGACACGGGGATCTGTGGGGACATGGGGACCGGTGGGGGACACGGGGATCTGTGGGGGACACGGGGATCTGTGGGGACATGGGGATCTGTGGGGACACGGGGACCTGTGGGGGACACGGGGATCTGTGGGGACATGGGGACCTGTGGGGGACACGGGGATCTGTGGGGACACGGGGACCTGTGGGGGACACGGGGATCTGTGGGGACATGGGGATCTGTGGGGGACATGGGGATCTGTGGGGACACGGGGGACCTGTGGGGACAAGGGACAGGCTGTGACCACAGCAGCAGGGACCATTTGGTGTCCCCCACGTCACCCCCGTCACCCCTGTCCCACCACAAGTTTGGCCGCGGGTCCCACGCCCGTGGGGACACGGGGGACAAAAGGGACCTTGTGGAGAGGGGTGAGGACAGGGCTGGGGGGACAGAGGGGACAGGGCCACCCCTGCCGCGGTGACAGTGACACGGTGTCCCAGGGCAAAGCCTGGGCTACGGCTTCGTCAACTACGTGGAGGCCGGAGACCGCCGACCGGGCCATCGGGGCCCTCAACGGCCTCAAGCTGCAGACCAAGACCATCAAGGTGTCCTGGGGGGGCAGGGGCGGCACCTGGGGGCACCTTTGGGGTGGGGGAGGCACCTGAGGGGTGGGGGAGGCACCTGGGGGCACCTTTGGGGTGGGGGGAGGGACCTGGGGGGCAGGGGGAGGCACCTGAGAGGCACCTTTTTGGGGGGGGGAGGCACCTGGGGGGCACCTTTGGGGTGGGGGAGGCACCTGAGGGGCAGGGGGAGGCACCTGAGAGGCACCTTTTTGGGGGGGGGAGGCACCTGGGGGGTGGGAGAGGCACCTGGGGGGCTCCCGGGGCAGCGGTCACCTGTGGAATCCTTCGGGGGGGAAGGGGGGTGGGAGCCCCGGGTGGGCGGTGCTGCTGTCCCCCCCCACCGGGGGGAGGTCCCGAGGGCTCACCTGTCCCCCCCGCCAGGTGAGCTACGCCCGGCCCAGCTCCGCCTCCATCCGCGACGCCAACCTGTACGTGAGCGGGCTGCCCAAGGCCATGGGGCAGAAGGAGATGGAGCAGCTCTTCTCCCAGTACGGCCGCATCATCACCTCCCGCATCCTGGTGGACCAGGTGACAGGTGTGTGTGTGCGCCCCCAGGTGGGCTCAGGTGTGCTCGGTGCCATCCTGGGCAGGTCCCTGGGGGTGGGGGTCTCAAGGATCCTTGGGGAGGTGGGACATCCTTGGGAATGCAGGTTCTGAGGGGTTCTGGGCAGTCCTGAAGGGTCCTGGGGGGTCCCGGGGGGTCCTGGGGGAGGTGGGACATCCTTGGGGTGCGGGGTCCCTCCTGGGGGAGGTGGGACACTGCTGGGAGGGGCGTTCTGGAGGGTCCTGGGGGGTTCCCATTCCTTGGGAATGTGAGTCCTGGGGGGTCCTGAGGGGTCCTGGGGGGTCCTGGGGGGTGGGGGGACATCCCTGGGAATGTGAGTCCTGGCAGGTCCTGGGGGATCCTGGGGGGTCCTGGGAGAGATGGGACACTGCTGAGAGGAGAGTTCTGGGGGGTCCTGGGGGTTAGATATCCCTGGGAATGTGAGTCCTGGGGGGTCCTGGGGGGTCCTGGGGGTTGGATATCCCTGGGAATGTGAGTCCTGGGGGGTCCTGGGGGTTGGATATCCCTGGGAATGTGAGTTCTGGGGGGTCCTGGGGGGCTCTGGGGAGATGGGACTCCCCTAGGGGGAGGGGGGTGGGTGTTCCCCAGCCATCCTTTTTAGGGAATCCCATGAGGTGGGGAAGGGAAGGTTTTGGGTAAAGGGGGGCATCCCAGCTGACCCCCTCCCCCCTTTTCCCCGCCTCACCTGGGGCAGGTGTGTCGCGGGGGGTGGGCTTCATCCGCTTCGACAAGCGCGTGGAGGCCGAGGAGGCGGTGCGGGGGCTGCACGGGCAGAAGCCCCTGGGGGCGGCCGAGCCCATCACGGTGAAATTCGCCAACAGCCCCGGGCAGAAATCGGGGGGGGCCCTGCTGAGCCTGTGCCCCGGAGCCCGGCGCTACGGGGCCCTGCACCCCCCCCCGCAGCGCTTCCGGTGAGGGGCGGGCCCGGGGGGGGCTGGGGGCGTTGGGAATGGGGGTCCTGGGGGGGGATGGGAATGGGAGGTCCATGGGAATGGGGGTCCTGAGGGGTCTTGAGGGGTCCTGGGGGGTGGGAGATGCCTGGGAATGGGGGGTCCTGGAGGGGGCTGGGGGGGGTGGGAGGTTTCTGGGAATGGGGGTCCTGGGAGGTCCCGAGGGGTCTTGAGGGGTCCTGAGGGTTGGATATCCCTGGGAATGGGGGTCCTGGAGGGTCCTGGGGGGTCCTGGGGGTTCCTGAGGGGGCTGGGGGGGGGGGGGTGTATCTCTGGGAATGGGGGTCCTGGGAGGTCCTGGGGAGTCTGGGGGGGGGGTCCTGGGGGTTGGATATTCCTGGGAATGGGGGTCCTGGGAAGTCCTGAGAGGTCTTGAGGGGTCCTGGGGGGTGGGAGATGCCTGGGAATGGGGGTCCTGGGGGGTGCTGGGGGTCCTGGGGCAGGGCGGGGGGGGATGGGATATCCCCTTGAATGGGGATCCTGAGGGGTCCTGGGGGTTGGATAATCCTGGGAATGGGGGTCCTGGGGGGGGCTGAGGGGGGTGTCCTGGGGGTTGGATATCCCAGGGAACAGGGGTCCTGAGGGGGCTGGGGGGGATATCTCTGGGAATGGGGGTCCTAGGGGCTTGGGGGGTGGGATGTCCGTGGGAGCAGAAACCCCAAGGACCCTGGCCGTCCTCAGAGGGGTCTGGGGGGGTGGTGCCCCCCCTGGGAACAGACCCTCAGGTGTCCCTTGCTAACATCACCTTGTCCCCCCCCCAGACTGGACAACCTGCTGAACGTGGCCTACGGGGTGAAGAGGTAACGCCCCCCCTAAACCCCCCAAATCCCCCCCAAAACCTGGCCCTCCCCAACCTGGGGACCCTCCCCAACGCAGGAGGGGACCCCTGGGACCCCCCCGGTATCCCCGGGAATGGGGGTCCTGGGGGTCCTGGGGGGTGGGATATCCCTGGGAATGGGGGTCCTGGGGGGTCCTGAGGGGTCCTGAGGGGTCCTGGGGGGGTGGTAAATCCCTGGGAATGGGGGTCCTGGGGGGGCTGGGGGGTGGAATATCCCTGGGAATGGGGGTCCTGGGGGGGCTGGGGGGTCCTGAAGGGTTGGATATCCTTGGAAATGGGGGTCTTGGGGGGGTCCTGGGGGTTGGACATCTGTGGGAATGGGGCTCCTGGGGGCTCCTGGATGCTCCTGGGGGGTCGGATACCCCTGACCCCAGGCCAGCCCCTTGTCGCTGCTGCCCAGGTTCTCCCCTCTGGCCATCGAGGGCGGTGCCGGCTCTGGCCGGGGTGGGCTTGGGCGGGACCCCCACCCCAACTCCGGGCCCGGGCTGGTGCATCTTCGTCTACAACCTGGCTCCGGAGGCGGACGAGAGCGTCCTCTGGCAGCTCTTCGGGCCCTTCGGCGCCGTCACCAACGTCAAGGTCATCCGGGACTTCGCCACCAACAAGTGCAAAGGCTTCGGCTTCGTCACCATGACCAACTACGAGGAGGCGGCCGTGGCCATCGCCAGCCTCAACGGCCACCGCCTGGGCGAGCGCGTGCTGCAGGTCTCCTTCAAGACCACCAAGCAGCACAAGGCTTGAAGGGGACGCGCTGGGCGGGGAGGGGGTCTTCTCCTCGCCAGAGGTGGAGGGGAGGGGTCTCTCTCTCTCCTGTTCGCCGCCGCCGTTGTGGGGACTGAAGCTCTCGGCCGGAGGTTTCTCTTGGGGGGGAGGGGCGTCGTGGAGAAAGCCGCCGCCTTTGGGGGACCTTTTGGGGACGTTCTGGGACCTTCTGGGAGCTTCAGAGAGCTTCTGGGACCTTTGGGGACTTTTGAGGACCTTCAGGGACCTTTAGAGATCTTTGGGGACCTTTAGGGACCTTTGGGGACCTTTAGGAACCTTTAGGGACCTTCAGGGACCTTTGAGGACTTTCTGGGACCTTTGAGGACCTTCAGGAACCTGTAGGAACCTCTAGGGACCTTTGAGGACCTTCAGGAATCTTTGGGGACCTTCAGGGACCTTTGAGGACCTTCAGGAACCTTTGAGGACCTTCAGGGACCTTTAGGGACCTTCAGGAACCTTTAGGGACCTTCAGGAACCTTTAGGAAGCTTTAGGAACCTTTAAGGACCTTCAGGGACCTTCAGGAACCTTTAGGGACCTTCAGGAACCTTTAGGAACCTTTAAGGACCTTTAGGGACCTTCAGGGACCTCTGGGGGGGACCCCTTGCGAGCACCGTGGGGAAGGTGGAGAAACTCAACTGGAGACCTCAGGGGACCCCTCCTCTGAGGGCCAAACACCTCCTGGGGACCTTGGGGACCTTGGGGACCCCCCCTCCACGGGGAACCGCCGAGGAACCCAACTTTAGGTCCTGAGCATCCCCCTCCAAGGACATCCTGGATCTCCAGGATGGAGAAACGCACCTGGAGACTTCGGAGAGACCCCTGGAGACCTCCCCCTGGCTCCGTGGCCACTGAGGACACCTGGAGGCACAGCCTGGACACCTGGACACCTGAGGGCTCCTCCAGGTGCTCCAGGGCACTTGGGAGGGGCCCCAGAAAGCCTGGAGACCCCCACCCAATCCACCCAGGACACTGTGGACACACCTGGGAACGTCCCCCCCCCGGCAGCACCTCTCCCAGGTACCCCAAACCTCACCACTCTGGCAGTGGCCGGACCACCTGGAGCGGTGCCCGCCCCGCCCTTCTCACCTGATCCAGGTGTGTCCAGGTGGGGGCTGTGCCCCTCCCCTCTTCCCTCCACTCCAGGACTCCGAGGGAGGGAGAGGAGGGGGGAGGTTCTGCTCGCTCTCTCTCTCTCCTCCTTTCCGTGGTTTTTTTTTTTTTTTTTCCTTTTTTGTTTTTTCCTTGATTTTTTTTTTTGGGGGAGGGGGAGGAATTTTTTTTTTTTTTTTTTGGGGAGGAAGAGCAGAAAAAAACAAAAAAAAAGGATTAACGGCATTTTTTTGATTAGATTTTATCAGGTAAGGGGAGGAGCATGACTGAGGCAGGGCAGACCCAAATCCCTCTATTTTTATAGCAGAATATTAAAAAAAAAAATCCCCTCCCCCCCCCAAAAAACCCCAAAAATCCCCAAAATCGCCCTTTCCAGAGGGGGTGAGAACTTGTTTTGTGCTCCCTGAGTTCTGTGTGAACCCCCAAGGCAAGGTTTTTTTTTTTTTTGGGGGGGGGTGGTCAATGGCACTCAGATCCCAGGGACTCCTCTGGTACCCCCCAAAATTGGGAGGGAGGGGGTCTTGTCACACTTCCCGCCCCCTCCCCTTCCCACCTTCTCCAAAACGGGCGTTTTTTGCCCCAAATTTACTCCGCTCGCCGGAGTTTTGGCCACTTGGAGCCTCCTGTCCAAAAAAAACCCAACCAAACAAACAAAAAATAAAAAGGGCGGAACCCCCCCCACCTCAAAAACCCCAACCCTGAGTTCCCCCATCCTCCTTCTCGTTGTTATTAATTATTCTTCATTATTATTATTATTATTAATTATTCTTGATGTTATTATTATTGTTGTTATTGTTATTATTATTCTTATTATTATTGCGATTCTTATTTATTTTCCCTTCGCCGTCGGGATAATTATTTCTCGCTTTTCAGCGGTTTGTTTCCCATTGATTTTCCTATTCTTCCCTGGTTTTTTTTCCCCAATCCTGGGTACACCCCAGGACCCCTCTTTTTTCCCCCCTCACCACCTCAGACCCTTCCCAAAAACCCATCCCGGCTCCTGGTTTTTTTGTGTCGTGCCCGTGTGAAGCTTCTTGTAGTTTTAATTATTATTAATATAAGTATTTAGGAGCGACCCCCCCCCCGCCCCCCGTTGTCCAGATCCGCCATCACACCCCCCCCACCACAAACTCTGACCCCCCCCACCCCCCACCGCCACCCCCTCTTCCAGGGATCCAGCCCTGGAATTTTGGGGGGGCCAGGGGACCCCCAATTCAGTAGCAATAAGGGGTCCCCACCTCATTTTTGGGGGGCCCAACGCGGGGACAAAACGTGCCCAGGCCCCCCCCCTTGTGGCACTGAGGGACCCCTCGGAGTGGGGACCCCCCCCTCCACTGGCCCCCACCCCCGGACTCGACTCTTTGTATTTTTCATGGGAAAAAAAAAAAAAATCGATTAAAAAAAAAATTTAAAAAGTCAGAAGCGTACGTGTTTTCGGCGAGGCTGGCACATCCGGCTGGGACTGGGCGGCCGAGGAACCGTCGACCATTTCCCCTCAATTTTCCTGCTTTTTCCCCTCACATTTTCTGCTTTTTCCCCTCACATTTTCTGCTTTTTCCCCTCACGTTTCCAGCTCTTTTCCCCCTCACATTTCCCCTCACATTTCCCACCCTTTTCTCCCCTCACATTTCCTGCTTTTTCCCCTCACATTTCTGGCACTTTCTCCCCTCATGTTTCCCCTCACATTTCCCATCCTTTTCCCCTCACGTTTTCCCGCCTTTTTTCCCCTCACGTTTTCCCGCCTTTTTTCCCCTCACGCTTCCCGCTCTTTTCCCCCTCACGCTTCCCGCTCTTTTTCCCCTCACACTTCCCACCCTTTTCTCCCCTCACATTTCCTGATTTTTCCCCTCACATTTTCTGCTTTTTCCCCTCACGTTTCCAGCTCGTTTCCCCTCACATTTCACACCCTTTTCCTCTCACATTTTCTGCTTTTTTCCCTCATGTTTCTGGCACTTTCTCCCCTCATGTTTCCCGCCCTTTTCCCCTCACATTTCCCACCCCTTTCTCCTCACATTTCTTGCTTTTCCCCCTCACGTTTCCGGCTCTTTTCCCCTCACGTTTTCCTGCCCTTTTTCCCCCTCACGTTTTCCTGCCCTTTTCCACCTCACGCTTCTCACTCTTTTTCCCCTCACATTTTCCACCCCTTTCCCCTCACATTTCCTGCTTTTTCCCCTCACATTTCCCGCCCTTTTCCCCCTCACATTTCCTGCTTTTTTCCCTCAGGTTTCTGGCACTTTTTCCCCCTCATGTTTCCCGCCCTTTTCCCCTCACATTTTCTGCCCCTTTCCCCTCACATTTCCTGCTTTTTCCCCTTATGTTTTCCCGCCCTTTTCCCCCTCACATTTCCTGCTTTTTCCCCTCACGTTTCTGGCACTTTCTCCCCTCATGTTTCCCGCTATTTTCCCCTCACATTTCGCACTCTTTTCCCCTCACGTTTTCCCGTCCTTTTCCCCTCACATTTCCCACCCCTTTCTCCTCACATTTCCTGCTTTTTCCCCTCAAGTTTCCCACTCTTTTCCCCTCACGTTTTCCTGCTCTTTTCCCCTCACGCTTCCCGCTCTTTTTCCCCTCACACTTCCCACCCTTTTCTCCCCTCAATTTTCCTGCTTTTTCCCCCTCACATTTTCTGCTTTTTCCCCTCACGTTTCCATCTCTTTCCCCCTCACATTTCCCCTCACATTTCCCACCCTTTTCTCCCCTCACATTTTCTGCTTTTTTCCCCTCACGTTTCTGGCACTTTTTCCCCCTCATGTTTCCCACCCTTTTCCCCTCACATTTCCCATCCTTTTCCCCTCACGTTTTCCCGCCCTTTTCCCCTCACGTTTTCCCGCCCTTTTTCCCCTCATGCTTCCCGCTCTTTTTCCCCTCACACTTCCCACCCTTTTCTCCCCTCAATTTTCCTGCTTTTTCCCCTCACATTTTCTGCTTTTTCCCCTCACGTTTCCAGCTCTTTTCCCCTCACGTTTCCCCTCACATTTCACACCCTTTTCCTCTCACATTTTCTGCTTTTTTCCCTCATGTTGCTGGCACTTTCTCCCCTCATGTTTTCCGCCCTTTTCCCCTCACATTTCCCGCCCCTTTCTCCTCACATTTCTTGCTTTTCCCCCTCACGTTTCCGGCTCTTTTCCCCTCACGTTTTCCCGCCCTTTTCCCCCTCACGTTTCTCACTCTTTTTCCCCTCACACTTCCCACCCTTTTCTCCCCTCAATTTTCCTGCTTTTTCCCCTCACATTTTCTGCTTTTCCCCCCTCACGTTTCCAGCTCTTTTCCCCTCACGTTTCCCCTCACATTTCACACCCTTTTCTCCCCTCACATTTCCTGCTTTTTCCCCTCACGTTTCTGGCACTTTCTCCCCTCATGTTTCCCGCCCTTTTCCCCTCACGTTTTCCCGCTCTTTTCCCCTCACTTTTCCCGCTCTTTTTCCCCTCACACTTCCCACCCTCTTCTCCCCTCATATTTCCTGCTTCTTCCCCTCACATTTCCTGCTTTTTCCCCCTCACGTTTCCCGCTCTTTTCCCCTCACATTTCCTGCTCTTTTTGCCCTCGTAATTAAGGGACCCCCCCCCAGTTAAACCCTTTAAAATGATAAATAAAGGGCTTTCCCCCCTCAATTTAACCCTTAAAAATGGAAAAACGGGTTCCCTCTACGTTTAGACCCCTAAAATGATGGATAAAGAGGGGTCTCCCCCCAAACTAAAACCAAAAGAAATGGTGAAAAACGTGGAATTTCCCTCAATTTGAACACTTACAATTGAGGATCCTGCCTCAATTTAAATTTTTGAGATGGGCTTCCCCCTCAGTTTGACCCCCAAGAGGCTTCCTCCTGCCATCACTGGTTTTCCCTCAAGAAACACCATTTTTGGGGCATTTTGACACCATTTTCCCCATAAGGTCCCTTAAAACAGAGGGCCCCTGTTGATGGAACACTTAAAAACAGCCCCTAAAGAGGCTCCATTCAATTTAAACCCTAAAAAATGACGGAAAACAGAGATTCCTCCTCAATTTAACCTTTTAAACAACGGAAAACTTGGATTTGCCCTCAACTGAACCCCTACAACAACCGAAAATGGCGATTCCCAGTCAATTAAACCTCTTCAAATCACGGACGAGGCAGGCTTTTCCTTCAACTCAAACCCTTAAAATCGTTTCGAAGCACTCTTTTCCTTTCATTTCGTTATCTTAAACCCGCAGATAAAACACAGTCCTAAGCCTAACCCTAACCCTGTCCTGCCACGGCGCGTGTGAGGGTGTTGACGTCTCTTTAAACCCGCCGCCATCTTTGAACCGGGTGCATCGGCGGCTTCGGGCGCACAAGTGCGCAGGCTCGGATCGGGCGGGAGGCGGCAGGACGCCGGAAGTGCGTCATGCGCGGGGCGGAAGCGCGTCAGGCGCGGGGCGGAAGCGGCGGGGACGGGCGGGTGCCGGAGGGGTCGCGGCGGCCGCGCCATGGTGGATTACAGCGTGTGGGACCACATCGAGGTCTCGGACGACGAGGACGAGACTCATCCCAACATCGACACCGCCAGCCTCTTCCGATGGCGGCACCAGGTGCGGCTCGGCCCGGCCCGCGCCGCTTTTCCCCCCTCCTCCGCTCCGAGCTGGGCGGGAGGGCCGTTCCCATGGCGACCGGGCCCGGGATTCCCTGAGGGGAAGGGGAAGGAGGGGAGGATGTGCGGCTGTTCCCGGTCCCTGGCACCCCCGGGTGGGTGGGATTGGGGGGTTTGAGGGGTGGAATCGGGAGTTTGGGGTTGGAATTGGGGATTTTCGGGGCGGAATTGGGGATTTTAGAGGTGGGATTGGGGATTTTAGGGCTGGAATTGGGAGTTCAAAGGGCGGATTTTGGGGGTTTTAGTGGTGGAATTGGGGATTTAGGGGTGCAATTGGGGATTTTCGGGGTGGAATCAGGAGTTTGGGGTTGGAATTGGGGATTTTAGGACTGGAATTGGGAGTTGAAAGGGTGGAATTGGGGATTTAGAGGGGGGAATTGGGAATTTTAGAGGTGGGATTGGGGATTTTCGGGGTGGAATTGGGAGTTCAAAGGGTGGAATTGGGGATTTAGGGGCGGAATTGGGGATTTAGGGGTGGAATTGGGGATTTTCGGGTGGAATTGGGGATTTAGAGGTGGGATTGGGGGTTTAAGGTTGGAATTGAGGATTTTAGGGGAAGAATTGGGGATTTTCGGGGTGGAATTGGGGGTTTTAGGGGCGGAATTCAGGATTTCGGCCTCTCCCGGTGCTCCGCTGTTCCCAGCGGGTTGGGATTCCCACAGGGAGCAGGGGGGGTTTTCCACTTTTCCCAGGTTCCCCGTGCTGCTCCCTCCCAAAATCCTGACCAAAATCTGGGAATGACCCGTTAAGGATTTTATTTTGGGGTTTTTTTCTCCCCTTGTGAGGCCCTTGTGGAGCGGATGGAGCAGTTCCAGAAGGAACTGATAACGAAAATCTGGGAATAACCAAAAGCTGGGAATAACCAAAAGCTGGGAATAACCAGAATCTGGGAATGACACTTTAAGGATATTTTTGGGGTTTTTTTCCCCTCTCTTGAGGCCTGGGTGGAGCAGATGGAGCAGCTCCAGGAGGAGAAGGAGGAGCAGGATAACCAAAATCTGGGAATAACCAAAATCTGGGAATAACTAAAATCTGGGAATAACCAGAATCTAGGAATGACACTTTAATGATATTTTTTGGGGTTTTTTCTCTCCTCTTGAGGCCCGGGTGGAGCGGATGGAGCAGCTCCAGGAGGAGAAGGAGGAGCTGGGTAACCCAAATCTGGGAATAACTGTTAACCAGAATCTGGGAATAACCAAAAACTGGGAATAACCAGGATCTGGGAACGACGCTTTAAGGATATTTTTGGGGTTTTTTTTCCCCCCTCTTGAGGTCTAGATGGAGCAGTTCCAGAAGGAGGAGCTGGATAACTAAAATCTGGGAATAACCAAAATCTGGGAATAACTGATAACCAAAATCTGGGAATAACCCATTAATGATATTTTTTGGGTTTTTTTTCTCCCTTTTGAGGCCCGGGTGGAGCGCATGGAGCAGTTCCAGAAGGAGAAGGAGGAGCTGGATAACCCAAATCTGGGAATAACTGATAACCCAAATCCTGGAAATAACTAAAATCTGGGAATAACCAAAATCAGGGAATGACCCATTAGGGATTTTATTTTGGTTTTTTTTTCTCCCTTTTGAGGCCCGAATGGAACAGATGGAGCAGGTCCAGAAAGAACTGACAACCAAAAACTGGGAATAACCAAAATCTAAGACTAACCAAAATCTGGGAATAACTGATAACCCAAATCTGGGAATAACCCATTAATGATATTTTTTGGGTTTTTTTTCTCTTTTGAGGCCCGGGTGGAGCGGATGGAGCAGTTCCAGAAGGAGAAGGAGGAGCTGGATAAAGGCTGCCGGGAGTGCAAGAGGAAACTCGCCGAGTGCCAGAAGAAGATGAAGGAGCTGGAGCTGGCCGAGCCGGGCAGCGGCAGGGGAGAGGCTGGAGAAGCTCCAGGCCGAGGCCCAGCAGCTGAAGAACGAGGAGAAGAGCTGGGAGAACAAGCTGGAGGAGCTGAGGAAGAAGGAGAAGAACATGCCCTGGAACGTGGACACGCTCAGCAAGGACGGCTTCAGCAAGGTGAGGGGTCTTTGGGGGGTGGGAGATGTTTTTTTGGGGGGTGGGAGATGTTTTTTGGGAGGTGGGAGATGTTTTTTGAGGGGTGGGAGATGTTTTTTTGGGGGGGTGGGAGATGTTTTTTGGGGGGTGGGAGATGTTTTTTGAGGGGTGGGAGATGTTTTTTGAGGGGTGGGAGATGTTTTTTGAGGGGTGGGAGATGTTTTTTGGGGGGTGGGAGGTTGTTTTTTGGGGGGTGGGAGGTGTTTTTTGAGGGGTGGGAGATGTTTTTTGAGGGGGTGGGAGATGTTTTTTGAGGGGTGGGAGATGTTTTTTTGGGAGGGGTTTTGTGGTTTTTTTTGGGGGTGGGAGGTGTTTTTTGGGGGAGCTTCCTCCTCGTTCCTTCAGGGTTCTTCTTCAATCCTTGAGGGTTCCCCTCATTTCTGGGGGGTTCTCTCCATTCCTTGAGGATTCCTCCTCATTTTCTGAGGCTTCCCCCCCATTCCCTTGAGAGTTCTCCCAATTCCTTCAGGGTTCCTTTTTCATTTTTGGGGGGTTCCCCCCATTTTTTGAGGGTTCCTCCCATTTTTTGGGGGGGTTCCTTCCATCCCTTGAAGTTCCCATCCTCACTTTTTGAGGGCTCCCTCCTCATTCCTTGAGGGTTCCTCTCCATCCCTTGAGATTCCTTCCTCATTTTTTGAGGATTCCTCGTTTTTTGAGGGTTCTCCCATTCCTTTAGATTTCCCCCCAATTCCTTGAGGGTTTCTTCCATTCCTTCAGAATTCCTTCCTCATTTTTTGAGGATTCCTCCTCATTTTTTTGGGGTTCCCCTCATTCCTTGAGGGTTCCCCTCCCTATTCCCTGAGGGTTCTCCCATTTTTTGAGGGTTCCCCCCCATTTTTTTGGGGAGTTCCCCCAATTCCTTGAGGGTTCCCCTCCATTCCTTGAGGATTCCTCCTCATTTTTTGAGGGTTCCCCCCCATTTTTTTGGGGGTTTCCTTCCATTCCTTGAAGTTCCCTCCTCACTTTTTGAGGGTTCCCTCCTTGTTCCTTGAGGGTTCCCCCTCATTCCTTGAGATTTCCCCCCAATTCCTTGAGATTTCCCCCCATTCCCTGAGGATTCCTCCTCATTTTTATGAGGGTTTTTTCTCATTCCCTGAGGGTTCCCCCCATTTTTTGGGGGTTCCCCCCACCCCAAATCCCTTTTCCTGCCTCCCCCCCAGAGTGTTTTCAACGTGAAGCCCGAGGAGAAGGAGGAGACGGAGGAGCAGAAGGAGAAGAAGCACAAAACCTTCGTGGAGCGATACGAGAAGCAAATCAAACACTTTGGTGAGTGGAATTTTTTTTTTTTGGGGAGCTGGGAAAAGGGTTTTTTGGGGTTCAGCTTGAGGACACCCCCCTCCCCGTGTCAGGAGCAGCCCAAAATCTGAAAATTTTGAAGATTTTAAGGGATTTTCCTGGTTTTTTTTCCCTCCCCTTGGGTTGGAAGTTGGGGTCAAGAGGGTGGGATTTGGGGTTCAAAGGGTGGAATTGGGGATTTTTGGGGTGGGATTTGGGGTTCAAAGGGTGGAATTGGGGATTTTTGGGGTGGGATTTGGGGTTCAAAGGGTGGGAATTGGGGATTTTTGGGGTGGGATTTGGGGTTCAAAGGGTGGAATTCGGGGTTCAAAGGGTGGAATTGGGGATTTTTGGGTGGGATTTGGGGTTCAAAGGGTGGAATTGGGGATTTTCGGGGTGGAATTGGGGCTTTGAGGTTGGGAATTGGGGATTTTAGGGGGGGATTGGGGATTTAGAGGTGGAATTGGGGATTTAGAGGTGGAATTGGGGATTTAGGGCTGCAATTGGGGATTTTAGGAGCAGAATTGGGGATTTTAGGGGTGGAATTTGGGGTTCAAAGGGTGGAATTGGGGATTTTAGGGGCGGGATTGGGGATTTTGGGGGCGGGATTGGGGATTTTAGGGGCAGAATTGGGGATTTAGAGGTGGAATTGGGGATTTTAGGGTGGAATTGGGGATTTTAGGAGCAGAATTGGGGATTTTAGGAGCAGAATTGGGGATTTAGAGGTGGAATTGGGGCTTTGAGGTTGGAATTGGGGATTTTAGAGGTGGAATTGGGGATTTTAGAGGTGGAATTGGGGATTTTAGGAGCAGAATTGGGGATTTAGGGCTGCAATTGGGGATTTTAGGAGCAGAATTGGGCATTCAGGGCTGCAAATAAAGGCTGAGTGGTACCAAAAGTGCTCTCAGGGCCAGGAATTCGGGGTTCAGCAGCACAAATCAGGGGGGGGGAGTTGAAGGAAACCCCAGCTCCCCCTTCCCTGGGGAGGTTCTCTGGCTGAGCAGGGGGGGGATTTCTCCCCGTTCCCCCCTTGCCCAGGGATGCTGAGGCGTTGGGACGACAGCCAGAAATTCCTGTCGGACCAATCCTCACCTGGTTCTGCGAGGAGACAGCCAACTACCTGGTCATCTGGTGCATCGACCTGGAGGTGGAGGAGGTGAGAAATTCGGGTGAAATTGGGGTGAAATTGGGAAAAAATCCCAATTTTTTTTGGCTGGAATTGCTTTGTTCCTACCTTTGTCATCTGGTGCATCCACCTAGAAGGTGAGAAATTGGGGGTGAAATTGGGAAAAAAATCCCAAATTTCCAGCCTGGAATTGTCTCATTCTCAACCTTGGTCATGTGGTGCATTCACCTGGAGGTGGAGGTGAGAAATTGGGGTGAAATTGGGAAAAATCCCAATTTTCCTGGCTGGAATTGTCTCATTCTCATGGCACACCACAAAAAAAAAAAAAAAAAACAAAACAAAACAAAAACAAAAAAACCAAAAATCCACAAAACAAACAAAGAGCCAAAAAAACCACAAAAACCCACCACAAAAACCACAAAAACCCACCAAAAAAGCCAAAAAACCACCAAAAAACCCCCCCTAAAAACCCTGAAAAAAACCCCTCAAACCAAAAACCACAAAAAAAAAAAACCCCAAAAAACCAAAAAACCCCAACCAAACAAACAAAAAACCCCATAAACCTCAAAAAAAACCCACAAAACCCCCCCAACCTTCCCCGAGTTTGGGGCTGAGTGCAGAATGGGGAGATTTTGGGGGTTTTTTGGGGGGGATTTTGGGTTTTTTTGTGGTAATTTTGGGTTTTATTTGGTTTTTTTGTGGTAATTTTGGGGTTTTTTTTATGGTAATTTTGTGGGTTTTTGTGGTAATTTTGGGGTTTTTTTGGGGTGATTTTGGTTTTTTTTGTGGTAATTTTGGGTTTTATTTGTTTTTTTTGTGGTAATTTTGGGTTTTTTTTATGGTAATTTTGTGGGGTTTTGTGGTAATTTTGGGGTTTTTTTTGTTTTTTGTGGTAATTTTGTGGCTTTTTGTGGTAATTTTGGGGGTTTTTTTTGGTTTTTGTGGTAATTTTGGGGGTTTTTTTTGTTTTTTTGTGGTGATTTTGGGGTTTTTTTTGGCGATTTTGGGGTTTTTTTGTGGTAATTTTGAGGTTTTTTGGGGGCGTTTTTTGGGATTTTTCACCTCTTTCCCCCGCAGAAACACGCGCTGATGGAGCAGGTGGCTCACCAGACCATCGTCATGCAGTTCATCCTGGAGCTGGCCAAGAGCCTCAAAGGTGGATCCCAGGGCTTGCTTCCGGCAGTTTTTCACCAAAATCAAGGTAAAAAAACAACCCCAAAACCCCAAAAATCCACCCTGGGCACCCCAAAATCCACCCTGGGCACCCAAACATCCACCCTGGGCACCTCAAAAATCCCCAAATCCACCCTGGGCACCCCAAAAATCCCAGAAAAATCCACCCTGGGCACCCCAAAAATCCACCGTGGGCACCCCAAACCCCAAAAATCCACCCTGGGCACCCCCAAATCCACCCTGGGCACCCCCAAAATCCCAAAAATCTACCCTGGGCACCCTCAAAATCCCAAAATCCACCCTGGGCACCCCAAAATCCCCAAAAATCCACCCTGGGCACCCCAAAATCCACCGTGGGCACCCCAAAACCCCAAAATCCAGCCTGGGGCACCCCAAAATCCACCCTGGGCACCCCCAAATCCCAAAAATCTACCCTGGGCACCTCAAAATCCCAAAAATCCACCCCAAAACCCCAAAAATCCACCCTGGGCACCCCAAAATCCCTAAAAACCACCCTGAGCACCCCAAAATCCCAAAATCCACCCTGGGCACCCCAAAAATCCACCCTGGGCACCCCCAAAATCACAAAATCCACTCTGGGCACCCCAAAAATCCACCCTGGCACCCCAAAATCCCAAAATCCACCCTGGGCACCCCAAAACCCTTCCCTGAGCTGAGCCAAACCCCAAATTCCCACGGGTTTAGGGGTCGGAATTTTTTTATTTTTTGGGATTTGGGGGAAGGGGTTGGAAGGGGAGGGGGGCTCAGGGAGTGGGATTGGGGTGGGATTGGGGATTTTAGGGGGGAATTGGGGATTTTAGGGGTGGGATTGGGAATTTTAGGGGGGAATTGGGGATTTTAGGGGGAATTGGGGATTTTAGGGGGGAATTGGGGATTTTAGGGGCGGAATTGGGGATTTTAGGGGGGAATTGGGGATTTTAGGGGCGGAATTGGGGATTTTAGGGGGGGATTGGGGAGTTTTAGGGTGGGATTGGGGGATTTTAGGGGGATTTTGGATTTTAGGGGTGGGAATTGGGGATTTGGTTGTGATTTGGGTGGGACTGGGCGGGATTTTGGGATTTGTTGGGTTTGGGTGTGATTTGGGTACAATTAGGTAGGATTTGGGTAGGATTTTGGGGATTTGTTGGAATTTGGATGGGATTTGTTGGGATTTGGTATGATTAGGTAGGATTTGGGTGGGATTTGTTGGGATTTGGGTATGATTAGGTAGGATTTGGGTGGGATTTGTTGGGTTTGGATGGGATTTGTTGGGATTTGTTGGGATTTGGATGGGATTTGGGTACAATTGGGTACGATTAGGTGGGATTTGGGTAGGATTTGTTGGCTTTGGTGGGATTTGGGTGGGATTGGGTGGGATTTGGATGGGATTTGTTGGGTTTGGGTACGATGAGGTGTGATTTGATACAATTAGGTGTGATTTGGTTGGCGTTTGTTGGATTTGGGTGGGATTTGGGTGTGATTTGTTGGGATTTGGGTGGGATTTGGGTGTGGTTGGGTATGATTTGGTACAATTAGGTGTGATTTGGGTGGGATTTGTTGGGTTTGAGTACGGTTAGGTAGGATTTGGTTGGGATTTGTTGGGATTTGTTGGGATTTGGGTGGGATTTGGGTACGACTGGGTACAATTAGGTGGGATTTGGGTGGGATTTGTTGGGTTTGAGTATGATTAGGGTGGGATTTGGGTGGGATTTGGGTACGATTGGGTACAATTAGGTGTGATTTGGGTGGGATTTGTTGGGATTTGTTAGGATTGAGTGGCATTTGAGTACGATTAGGTAGGATTTGGTTGGGATTTGTTGGGATTTGGATGGATTTGCTGGGATTTGCTGGGATTTGCCTGGGATTTAGCTACAATTAGGTGCGATTTGGCTACGACCGGGCTACATTTCGCTGCCCCTTTGGCCACTTTGGGTGGCTGCAGCCCCCCCTGAGCCCCCCCGTTCCCCCCCTCAGACAGCAGACCAGCAGTACCTGGAGGGTTTCACGGAGGAGCTGGAGGCCTTCAAGGAGCGCGTGCGGGGCCGGGCGCGGGCGCGGCTGGAGAAGGCGCTGCGGGAGTACGAGGAGGAGGAGCGGCAGAAACGCCTCGGGCCCGGCGGCCTCGACCCCCGTCGACGTCTACGAGTCCCTGCCCGCCGTGAGTGGCGGCTGCTCGGGGGGGAAATCCCACGGGTTTGGGGTGGAATCCCAGATTTGGGGTGAAAACTCATGGGTTTGGGGTGAAATCCTAGATTTGGGGTGAAATCCCACGGGTTTTGGGGTGAAATCCCAGATTTGGGGTGAAAACTCACGGGTTTGGGGTGAAATCTCCTGGGTTTGGGGTGAAATCCCACGGGTTTGGGGTGGAATCCCAGATTTGGGGTGGAATCCCAGATTTGGGGTGAAAACTCATGGGTTTGGGGTGAAATCTCCCTGGGTTTGGGGTGGAATCCCAGATTTGGGGTGAAATCTCCCAGGTTTGGGGTGAAATCCCACGGGTTTTGGGGTGAAATCTCCCAGGTTTGGGGTGGAATCTCCTGGTTTTGGGGTGAAATACGATTTGGGGTGAAATCTCCCAGGTTTGGGGTGAAATCTCCTGGGTTTGGGGTGAAATCTCCCAGGTTTGGGGTGGAATCTCCTGGGTTTGGGGTGAAATACGATTTTGGGGTGAAATCTCCCAGGTTTGGGGTGAAATCCAATGGTTTTGGGGTGAAATCCCACGGGTTTGGGGTGAAAACTCCCGGGTTTGGGGTGAAATTCCAAGGGTTTGGGGTGAAATCTCACAGTTTTGGGGTGAAAACTCCTGGGTTGGGGTGAAATCCCACGGGTTTGGGGTGGAATCCCAGATTTGGGGTGAAATCTCACAGTTTTGGGGTGAAATCTCCCGGGTTTGGGTGAAATCCCAGATTTGGGGTGAAATCTCCTGGGTTTGGGGTGAAATCCTAGATTTGGGGTGAAATCCCACGGGTTTGGGGTGAAATCTCACAGTTTTGGGGTGAAAAACTCCGGGTTTGGGGTGAAATTCCAAGGGTTTGGGGTGAAATCTCACAGTTTTGGGGTGAAAACTCCTGGGTTGGGTGAAATCTCCCGGGTTTGGGGTGAAATCCCAGATTTGGGGTGAAAACTCACGGATTTGGGGTGAAAACTCCCGGGTTTGGGGTGAATTCTCCCAGGTTTGGGGTGAAATCTCACAGTTTTGGGGTGAAAACTCCCGGGTTTGGCGTGAAATCTCCCAGGTTTGGGGTAGAATTTCCTGGATTTGGGGTGACATCCCCAGTTTTGGGGTGAAATTCCACAGGTTTGAGGTAAAATCCCACAGAATTGGGGTGAAATCCCAGGTTTGGGGTGAAATCCCACGGGTTTGTTTATTTTTTTAATTGAATTTTTTGGGGCGTTTTCATTGTGGGGATTCAGTGGGTCAGGGTTTGATTGTGGTCACTCCCAGTCCGATCCCAGTCCCTCCCAGTCTATCCAGTCCGATCCCAGTCCCTCCCAGTCTATCCCAGTGTGATCCCAGTCCCTCCCAGTCCATCCCAGTGTGATCCCAGTCCCTCCCAGTCTATCCCAGTCCCTCCCAGTGTGGTCCCAGTCCATCCCAGTTCCTCCCAGTCCATCCCAGTTCCTCCCAGTCCGTCCCAGTGTGATCCCAGTCTATCCCAGTCCATCCCAGTCCCTCCCAGTGTGATCCCAGTCCCTCCCAGCGTGATCCCAGTCCTTCCCAGTAGATCCCAGTCATTCCCAGTGTGATCCCAGTCCCTCCCAGTCCCTCCCAGTGTGATCCCAGTCCATCCCAGTCCGATCCCAGTCCCTCCCAGTCCCTCCCAGTCCCTCCCAGCACCAGTAACCGGTCCCTGGGCCCGGCAGGAGCTGCAGAAATGCTTCGATGTCAAAGACGTTCAGATGCTGCAGGACACCATCAGCAAAATGGACCAAACCGTGAGTGTTGGACCCCAAAAACGGCCCAGGGAGGGGCCCCAGATCCCTCAGGGGGACCCTAAATCCCTCAGGGCATCCCCAGATCCCTCAGGGTGACCCCAAATTCCTCCAGGGGACCCCAAATCCCTCAGGGCATCCCCAGATCCCTCAGGGGACCCCAAATCCCCTCAGGGGACCCTAAATCCCTCAGGGCATCCCCAGATCCCTCAGGGGACCCCAAAATTCCTCCAGGGGACCCCAAATCCCTCAGGGCATCCCCAGATCCCTCAGGAGACCCCAAATCCCCCTCAGGGGACCCCAAATCCTCTCAAGAGAGCCCTAAATCCCTCAAGGGATCTACAAATCCTTTTAGAGGACTCCCCAAAACACCTCAGGGGACCCCAAATCCCTTCAGGGGGATCCCCAAATCACTCGGGGAGGGTTCCAAAATCCCTCAGAGGACCCCAAACACCTCGGGGATCCCCAAATCCCTCAGAGTGCCTCCTCAAATCCCCTCAGGGAGATCCCCAAATCTCCTCAGGAGAGCCCCAAATCCCTTCTGGGGGTCCCCAAACCTCCTCAGGGATCCCCAAATCCCCTCAGGGAGATCCCCAAATCTCCTCAGGAGAGCCCCAAATCCCTTCTGGGGGGTCCCCCAAACACCTCAGGGATCCCCAAATCCCCTCAGGAGAGCCCCAAATCCCTCCTGGGGGGTCCCCAAAATCCCTTCTGGGGGTCCCCCAAACCTCCTCAGGGATCCCCAAATCCCTCCTGGGGAGTCCCCAAACACCTCAGGGTGACCCCAAATCCCCTCAGGGAGATCCCCAAATCTCCTGGGGTGGGTTCCAAATCCCTCAGTAGAGCCCCAAATCCCTCCTGGTTGTCCCAAATCCCCTCAGAAGAGCCCCAAATTCCTCCTGGGGGGTCCCCAAAACACCTCGGGGATCCCCAAATCCCTCAGAGGACCCCAAATCCCTCAGAGTGTGTCCTCAAATCCCCTCAGGGAGATCCCCAAATCCCTCCTGGTTGTCCCAAATCCCCTCAGGGAGATCCCCAAACCTCCTCGGCGAGTCCCCCAAATCCTCTTTTTTTTTCCCGACCTTTGTTGTCTTTTTTTTTTATTTTGTTTTGTTTTTTTTTTTATTTCCCAGGAGGCCAAGTACCACATGCAGCGCTGCATCGACTCGGGGCTGTGGGTGCCCAACGCCAAAGGCGGGGACGGGGCGGAGAAAGGGGCGGGGGAAGCAGCGACCCCCCGAGGAGCTGCAGCGGGAAAACGGCGCCGAGGACAAAGCCAAACCCTGAGAGAGGGGAAAAAAAAAAAAAACCGACACAAAACAACCCAAACAAAGAAAAAAAAAAAAAAAAAAGAAAAGGCGGGAAAGGTCAAAAAAATCCACATTTTCCTCACCCCCCCCCCCGCCCCTTCAGAAAAGCAGCAAAAAGTGGGAGGGGGTGGGGGAGGGGGGTCGTGCTGGGCCCCTCCCCCGCTCTCCCCCTCACGCCCCCCTCCTCTGTCCCCTCCCCACCCCCCCTCCCCTCCTCGTGCTTTTCACGCCCTTTAGAGACTTTTTGGGGGGAAGTTTTTTGGGAGTTGGGGGCTCCTCCCCCTCCTCGAGGCCTCCCTCGGCACCCCCCAGCTCGGGATCTGGTTTTGGGGAGGGGGGGGGGGGTTTGGGGGGGGGGGGTCGGAGCTGCGGTGGCAGAGCGGAGAATAAAGAGATTGGAGAAATGGAGCGTGGAGTGGGGTTTTTGGGGGTTTTTTGGGGGGGATTTTGGGGGCTCCCCTGATGGGGATCTTGGCCAAGATGTCGGCAGCCACTTTGGATCCCAATCCAGCTGTGCCACGCCCCCGCCCCCCCCCCAAATTTAAATCCAGCTGTGCCCCTTCCAGCACCTCCCCCATCCCCAGTCTGGATCTGTCCCACCCCCAGTTTGGGTCCAGCTGTGCTCCCCTCCGATCCTGGATCCAGCTGTGCCCCCTTCAGATCCAGCTGTGCTCCCCCCAAATTCAGATGCAGCTGTGTCCCCTTCCGATCCAGCTGTGCCCCTCCCCATTTCGAATCCAGCTGTGCTCCCCCAATCCTGGATCCAAGCTGTGCCCCTCCAATTCTGGATCCAGCTGTGCTCCCCCCAATTCCGATCCAGCTGTGCCCCCCCAATTCCGATCCAGCTGTGCCCCCTTCCGATCCAGCTGTGCCCCTCCCCATTTCGAATCCAGCTGTGCCCCTCAGGCCCCGCCCCATTGGATGGCGTTGACCACGCCCCTTCACTCCGCGCCTCTCGAAGCCCGCCGCCCTTCAAAACCCCGCCCCCTCCAGCCCCCCAGCCAATCAGATCCTTCCCCCCCATAGCGCTTTCCCGCCCACGGGTCGGGGGCGTGGCCTGACTCTGGCAGCAGCCAATGGCAGCGCGCGTCTCTCGGAGCCAATGGGAGGCGGCGGCTCTGCGGGGCGGAGGGAGCCGGAGCGGCGGCCGGGCCGGGCCGGTACCAACCGGGGGGGGGACCGGAGGGGGGGGGGGGGCGGAGCCGGTACCAACACAGGGATCGGTACCAAGCGGGGGGGATAACGAACCGGGGGGCTGATACCAACCGGGAGCGGGGAGAGGGGGTCGGTTCTAACCGGGAGGGGCGGTACCAAGCGGGGGTGGGCCCGGAACCAACGCTGTGAGGGGACGGGGGCCGGTACCCAAGCGGGGCCGGCGGGGGGGGGGGAAGAGAGGGGCGAGGGTCGGTACCAAGCGGGGCGGGGGGGGGGGGGGGGGTTTGAGCTTCCTCTGAGAGACTAAAATGGGTCAAAATCCACCGAAAAGGGGTCAAAAATTTCATCTGGGAGTGGGGCAGAACCTACCCTGAAATGGCGAAAGTTTCGTTCTGGAAGTGGGTGAAAAATGCGTCCGGAAATGGGTGGAATTCACCCTGAAAATGGGTAAAAAAAAAAAAAAATCAATTACACTGGAATGGGTCAAAATTCACCCCTGAACGGGTTAAAAATTCACCCCCAAATGGGTCAAAATGGATCCTAAAACGGGGCAAAAATCCATCCTGAAATGGTCAGAAATTCATCCTGAAATGGATTAAAAATTCACCCTGAAATGGATTAAAAATTCACCCCAAATGGGTCAAAATCTACCCTGAAATGGGTCAAAAAATCACCCTGAAATGGGTCAGAAAATCATCCTGAAATGGGTCAGAAATTCACCTCCAAATGGGTCAGA